>JAQGAF010005116.1:0-12707 GCA_034687865.1 Kryphioiulus occultus | reverse complement strand
AAAACAATAGAAAACCATAGAAAACAATAAAACCAATAGAAAATTTCTATTGTTTTCTATTGATTTTTTCACCAGGGAAATGTTGTGTTCAGACAAATTGAAACTAAGGTTCAGTGTATGTATGGTTTTGAGTGACTTTGACTGACAGAGGAATGGGACCATAAATGCTTTTCGAGTTGACAAAAAACTTGGTTAACTCTCTAACTGGAACCTCGCTAAGTGGAACACTTTCAGAATGTACCATAGGTGTTCCACATAGAGAGGTTTCACTGTAGGTGTAAGCTTATAATAAAAGCTGGTAAAGTTTTCTTTTTTTGGTGGGGGAGGAGACTGAATCCTCCCCTAGTAGCATATCATACCATCGATGTATAATTGGATTTTCATTGAAATTTCTTGAAGGGCAGTTATAATTACATGTACGTGACTCATTACCACTGGTTTCGGAGGTTTGCTCGATCTTGCATAGACATCCTTGTTGCTAACTAGTCGTGCATGCTTCGTATGCTTGGTAGTGTGACCGGATGGATGCACTGTTGGTTTCGTTATTGCTCGTCGAAATTCAGGTTTCCGCAATGAATCCTTCCTTTGTAAATGCACCGGGAAGCTGTCTTTAGACGAGTCAACGAAGTCCGATTCGCAGGCTGAAGTGTAACTATGTAGAAATGTTAAACATGTGGGCGTCCATTTCTTTATACAAATTTCTTATGCCCATTGGAGAATGTTTAAAAATTGTCAAATTTGCATATTGTCCAACAATTTTAAATTCACTGGTATTTTCCATTAGGGGGGTGTCAAAAGTGTAACTATGTAGAAATGTTAAACATGTGGGCGTCCATTTCTTTATACAAATTTCTTATGCCCATTGGATAATGTTTAAAAATTGTCAAATTAGCATATTGTCCAACAATTTTAAATTCACTGATATTTTCCATTAGGGGGTGTCAATCTTAAAAAAATATTGTAATTGAAATTCACTATATCGGTTTTTCAGGTTTTGGCTGCCATATGCGCACGAGCACATCAATTAGTCAATTTCAATTAAAATTATATTTTTAGCATTCACACCCCCTATTAAAATCCAACACGCAAAAATGAAAGACGTTAATGTTGCTTAAGAAATTATTCTGACCTAATTATACATCTGCGGATTATTTATAAAAAAGTTCCAAACAATTCAAAACCGAATGAACAAGAATTGAATTCGTTCGAAAATTCGAATTCGCGAGCGAATTGCATTGTTTCGCCTTCCAATTTACAAATAGTTGTAAGCAGTGGAATTGACATTATAAATTTAAATTTTAAACCAATTAAACACTGACGAACGAAGCATTCCATACATGGTGGCAAATGTACATGTATTTACAGTTACAACAATTTTTTTTTTAAAATACTCCAGCTTGTTAAAATTACAGAAACACGTGCGTTGTATACCGCACATTGTATATTGTATACTGAATGTATTTGCCCGATTGTGTAAACTGCAACCATGCGTCATTCAACTCAATACACGTACAGTATACGTGTTACGTTTGTCTTTCCGAATCACCAGTGAATGACAACACCAATCATGTTTGAATTTAATTCCTGGTGCTTTACTTAACTGAACCAAATACTAATTTATGAATGAAATGAAGAAAATTATCTATGCTTACACGTGATCTTCATGTTGCATCATATTAGTGACGTCCGAAACACATTATCTTTGTGCCTTCAAATACATGTATACATTTACTTTGCTGAGGGTGGATATGTGTGTTATTTTATGTGTGCATAATTGCCATGGTAACGCCAACTGACACAAAACAAGCCTACTTCATTCATGTATTGATTTTTTTTATCATTTTCACTCATCAGGTGCTATGCACCTGTCGTTATATACTACTTGTTTCGATTTTTCCTCCACCATTTCATCTATTACGTTTTCCGATTATTTTTAAAGAAAAATAAAATTTTTGAAAAACTTCAAAACGGACCTGGAACGAATAATTACGAAATGTGAGTTTAACCAATTATATTTAAACGTTCGAATAGAATAATAGAATTGACTTAAATAAATGCACTCGGAAATCTATAGAACGTTTAATTTCATTTGATTATTTTTATATTATTTTAATTGACTGCGTTGTCTTTAATAAGCAGAAATTAAAATACATAAGCATCTATAACATTGATTAAGTATTACATATACATGTACATGGTCTGATTTTGGAACATAAACATTTTAGGTAAATAATGCAAATACACAGTGGTTTATGCTCTGTGCCGGTTTATTATAAATTGTTTTAAAATGTTTCAATTTAATATGGTTACTCTAATTTACTATGATGCTTTATTGTAATTGTTTAAATCGGTGTAAATTTGGGGAAGGTATAACATCTGGTGATATCCATCGTTGACATTAGCATCAACGACCAATAGCGGTCGTACTTTTCCAACCTAGATATTTTAACACAAGAAAACTAAGAACACTTGCAACAAAATATTTCAGAAAACCTACATAATAATATATTTGTAAGGGTATATGAACTTCATCTACAAACATGTATGTTGCAAATGCACTGTACATGTATTATGACTATTCTCGAAATATGGTGCATGGATGTAATTTGCTTAAATACAGTGTAGTTGTTAATCTTGCATATGTATTTCACAAAGAACAATACATGTATTGAACCTAAAAATAAGACAAAAGAATAAACTTTATATACTTACTGCAGCAGATGTAGTTGGACAAACAGCATAGAAAAAGCCCTTTAATTCCGAAACATCTATCGCAAGCGAATAACGGAAAAAATAAACGCGAATTGCTATCTTCTTTGGCAGCACCCTCATAGTTACTACCATAAACTGCTGTCAGTAACGTCACTAACAGGAGAAGCAGAAAGGATGGATGATACATCATCATAAGAAAATTTCTGTAAAATGCATAAAACTTATTTGTTATTATGTCAAACAGAATTCAAAATGGTGTTGAGTAATTCTTATGGTAAGCTTAAAGTTAAATAAATACAAACTGGTACTCACAAGACACTTGCAAGTTGCTTTGCCTTCCTGTAAGGTCTGGGGATTTTTGCACTTAGTGTAAAATTTCCATTTAAGCAATCAATCCTTATTTATATTTATTGGTGGATATTAACAAAATAGGAAATGATATATCCGATTATAAATGGCTATATGCAATAAAGTGTCATAATGTATAGGGTGTGCAATAAAGCTTCAAACTTCAGTAATTCAAAGTTATTCTGATCAACGACGTGATTGGTATCACATGTTTGGGTGAAAATGCAATATACTGAGGACATACTCAGTAAATTGATAACAATGTACAATAAGAACGCCTTTCGTTTAATCACAGTATTTAAGGAACTCAAATGGGAAAATTAAAATATGCAATTATTTTCTTATTTCCCTTTTCCTTTGATTTTGAAATCAGATATTGTCCATTCTAAACCTAGCTTTCACACTCATTTCTACAAGAAACTCAGTTTTCGATTAATTAAAATTTATTGTATTCACCGCATTATTAGTTTGTTTAGAATTCTTGTTTCCATTGTAAATATACTATAATTATACTATAATCAAACATAGTATTAAATTTTGTTTCAACAACAAAAACGAAACAATATTTTACTAAATAAACCATATAAGAACAAAAATTAAATTGTCCCGTCCTCTCAAATATTGTTAAAATGGTACACAGTAACAACTAGGTAAAATAGCTGTCACAATTTATCCTTTTCATGTTTTTTATTTTCTGTGTTAATCTGTCTACTCAGGCAATCACTGCCAGCCTACCAGCAGTTAGGGGAAGCCCACTTCTTATTCCGTCTATGGAGGTATGGGCAGCAGTAGGCCATAATGTGGAGTACAGCCTAATCTTTATTTGTTACAAAATATTTTAATTTTATTGCGCAAATAAAATGTTTTGAAAAGAGGGCTAATGCTAATGATAAAAAATGGGCAAATACAGCGATTCCAAATTGACCAAAAAATAATTTAAATTTACTTATTTCGGTGTTTGCATACTTTTTTCTTCATTATTTCCAATCTCCAAACGCGATATATTGAACGACACGGTACAAGAGAAAAAAACAAGTACTTGTAACAGGTCGTGTTTGCTTATTGATGGTTCCCTGAAAACGATGCTTCAGGATTTTCAATCAATTAACTGATGTGATGTGTCAACAACATGTTTTGAAATGTTTTGGCACATGATTTGCAATTTCCCGGAATGTTAAAACATGTGATTATGATGAGTTATGGATGGCATGTTAAAGAAATGGTAAAATATTCCAAATGAGTCATTGAAATTACATGTCATTCTCAAGACGTGCCATTTTATAAACCTGCCAGGTTGCTATTTTCTGTTGAACTTCCTGTTTCCGGTATTATAATAATATCATCAGCGGCCAGCTGCGCCAGCAGGGTTTAATTTATAGCCTAGAAAATGAACAAGTTGTGCTTCTGATAACTTTCAGATTATGCATTTCTAATTTTAATAATTAAATCACAATGAGAAATGCTTTTTGTGTTGTTTTTGTCATATTTTAATTCCTTGATCAATTCATCCAAGGAATCTAAATATGGTAAGGAAAACACAAAGAAGTACATGTATTTCTCATTGTTTTTAATAATAAATTTCATAAAGAAAATGCTGTCGTCCATGCAGATACTTACTGCAACAAAAAATGTTAATAAAGCAGCACGAAAATCGTCCTCTTGCCGGAATACATGCATCACAACCAACCATTGGAACAAGTAAACGTGCTGGATGTTTTTGTCTGACAGTATTTTGCAATGTATTTCCGTAGATTGCCGTTATCAGCATGGCCGCCATGGCGAAAACAGTTACCACATGAAAGGATTTCATTACGAACTACAATGAAAGCAAATAACAAAATTGTGGGCAGATTAGTAAAGCAAATTGTTCAATAAGACTTGTTTGGTAAGTTAGAATATAATCCATAATATCCTATAGTATTTCTTACTCACTTCTTAAACGCAAAGCAGTTTGACTTTCCAACAAGGTCTTAGAAAATTGAAATAAATTCAGACCTATTTATATTCACAGCCAAATTCATGCTCTCACGAGTTAGGGCTCATAAATGTTTATTTGATAATGTAACGCCAAATGCTAATGATGTTTTCGTATTAAATAAGGAAATGCTCAGATTGAAGCAATAAAACGAGAACAGCTAACAATTCAAATGTTGGCGTTTTGAAAGTCATTTATGGCAATTTGCAGCTTTTTTGGAAATTATTTTCAATCACATAAAACTCTCGTTTTCACCTACACCAATTATGGCTTCCATTCATAAAGCAATCACGCCTAGCTCAAGTTTTTCTGCACTATTACAAACATTATTTTCTAATTAACACTACTGAATGATGTGTGTGTGTGTTTCATATACGGATATAGCCTGTTTTGAGAATAGAGCTAGTAAAAAACAGCCGTTCATGTGCACAGATGAAAACCGGAAGTTACAAAGGCGATAAGGAAGTTGTAGCCTTTCGAGCAATTTTTTTACATTACACCAGAAATGATGAATTTTAGCCCACCTTTCTATAATAAAGATATGTTGTATTTAAAGGATTACCTTAGACGAAATGTTGTGGAATTTTGCCTATAAATATTGGGTACGGTATATCTGTGAAAAAGAATACAAAGCGTCAAAAAAACGTACGTTTCTATAGTTGCGAGTATAGTTGTTAGAACAAAATGCATTCTGGGTCATCACGCAATCTGAATTACCAGTCGCACGTACGTTTCAAATACTGGCTTCCCTTACAAAAATTTTAGGTATAACTTTGGTTAATTTCTAGTATCCAGTAGGTATCATGGTATTTTTTATGGTGTATTATACACGATTTGCAACCTTGGAAAAGAAACCTATGATGGTTTCTTGTATCAAATGTATTTTATAGGTTTCCAAAATGTTGTACACTGTAAGATATCCCTCTGAAACATATGATAGGTATATTTTGCATCCGATCAGACTTATTTGATACTTGTTGAAACATTCTGATACCGAAAAAATGCAAAAGAATGGAAGCTTGCTTACTCGCAACTTTAAAAATACCATTCAAATTTTTGTAAGGATTCGTATGTAAGCCTGTTTTATTGGGGGCACGACGCATTAGAGAAGGTATTTTTTTCAACATTTAAAATGGAAAATTACTCGGAATGAAGCGACATCTACAACCTTTAAATGCAATCACCCTTTCAAAAGATTTAACGGTATTTTTAAAGTTGTTAGTAGGTAGGTTTATATTTTTTTGGTATCAGAAACTTGTTTCAACAGGAATCAAATAAGTCTGATCGGGTGTAAAAAATACCTATATCCTAGGTATCAGAGGGGTACCTTAAGCCTTAAACGTTTTGTAAACATATTGGAAACCTATGAAATAATTTGGATATTAAGGAAACCTTTCAACAACCAATAATGAAACCTTAAAGAAACCACCATATGTTTCTTTTACAAGGTTGTAAATTGCGTATAACAATTAAACACCATACAAATACCATGATACCTACTGGATACTAGAAATTAACTAAAATTATACCTACAATTAATGCTCCACGAATCCCAAGCTTAGCTATGGTGCTAAATGTCAGCCATTTAGAACTTTGCTTAATCGGATAAAAATGGTCGAAAACAGACATCTCTCAAACCAAGTTAAAATAAAGGTTGCAAAACACTATAGGCGAAATTTTTTTGCAAAACTTGATCACAAATGATGGATTTCAAGCCATGGGCGATGGGCTAAATAAAATAACACATTGTTTTTCTGTGGTTTCATATTTTTCTGCTATCAAGTCGAATCTGCCGCCATTTTGAAAAACATCTGTCTTGCAGCGTCATCCAATCAATAATGCTCCAATTCCGTTCGCTTTCCTCTTCCAGGATTTCGCTTTGCTGAAGCCATAGCCTCCATCCACGTCGCCAGTGTCAGTTTTTCGAACATACGTTTGCCAAAAATCAACGAAATTCGCCATCGCCAACACAGCGAAAGAACCGGATGTGAACAGCTTCAGTTTCCTTAGACATGAGCAGCTCCCAATGCTACACGCATAAGGATTTCGACGTATTTCTAGGGGAGGTAAGGCGTTTTCATGCGTTTCCATCAAGTCCATAAGCACCATTGTTTCCTGGAACTGCACATGCAGCGAATTCGATACATACAGGATGTCACACAAGTGACAAATATGCATTTAGACTTTTAGTCATGTTCATAACGCAGGGAACAACATGCATGATTTTATTTTAAAAACAGAACCCTGTTATGGATTTTACTAATTTACTTTAAATACATGGTTAATATTAACTTTTTAATAAAGAATGTTTGCGAAGAATGATTTCCGTGAAAATAAAAGTCTACTGTTCTGTATTTATTCAATTTAAGGAAAAATTTAGCTAATTCGATACGTATCGGATGTCACATACACATATATTTATTGTCATGTTCATACCGTGGGGAACGCCATTGGAGATTTAATTAAAAAACAAACAGAATCCAAGTTATGGATTTTAATAATTTACCATAAATACGTTGATGGTCAATAGTATGTTTTAATAAAGAATGAGTCGCCAAAGGATGATTTGTTAGCAAATAAAGTCCACTGATTCAGAATTTTTTCAATTTATGTAAAAGTTTAGCCAATTCAATATGTACCGGATTAATTTTATTTTAAAAACAGAACCCTGTCATGGTTTTTAATAATTTACTTTAAATACATGGTTAATATTAACTTTTTAATAAAGCATGTTTGCGAAGAATGATTTCCGTGAAAATAAAAGTCCATTGTTAATTCTGTATTTTTTTAATTTAAGTAAAAATTTAGCGAATTCGATACGTATCGGATGTCACATACAAATAAATATATTTATTGTCATGTTCATACCGTGGGGAACGCCATGGGGGATTTAATTAAAAAAACAGAATCCAAATTATGGATTTTAATAATTTACCATAAATACATTGATGTTCATTAGTATGTTTTAATAAAGAATGATTCGCCGAAGGATGATTTGTTAGCAAATAAAGTCCACTAATTCTGAATTTTTTGAATTGATGTAAAAGTTTAGCAAATTTGATACGTATCGGATGTCACATCAAATATTTATATTTTCATGTCTTAGCGTGGGGAATGGCATTGAAGATTTAATTTAAAAAAAAAACAGAACACATGTTATGGATTTTAATAATTTACCGTAAATACATTGATGTTCAGTAAAAGACTGATTTGTTTGGAAGTAAAGTCCACAGCTTCTGTATTTTGATTACCCTTATATTTTTCATCTCCATCTGTTTTCGACTTTTGTGAAATTATTTTTAACAGATCGATATACCAACGTCCCTAAGGGCTGAAATTTGGTATCAAAATTATATTCGCGGAACATGTTAGTGATTTAAATAAAGAATGCCACAACATAGATTTATTTACTGACCAATACGAGTAAAGAAAGGAATTCTCCCTAAAGTTCCTAATAAGTAAGATGTAGTAAACCCATTGTTAAACCTACCCCCTTAGCCACAATGTGATGCAAAACACCAGAATTTCAAATTAGTGTTCCAACAAAGGGTACTACATGTAGCTGTAAGCTTGTAACCTTTGAAGTTTCTTTTAAGATCTTGTTTTTTGTTTCAGTACAACATAATGAAACAAAAGCTGGACAGTAAGATACAAGCCCTTCTGATCATTAGCAAGGAACTGGATCATTGCAGAAATGAAAGAGATCATTACAAGGCCATGATCGAACACATTAAGCCTGACCAGTCAATGCAGAAAAATGACAAAGGAAAAGTAAGTTCTGAGTTGATTGTTAAGTTTAGTTTTACGCACAGCAATAACTATACATTTAATATAACACAATTATCTCGAATTTATTTTTTTAAAATACACGTGTGCTGCTGCATCACTCAATATGCATGCATTAAGGTCTACTCTACAGTAGACAGTTAGAGAAATTTCGTACTAAATGTTACGTTTTGACGTCATTTCCTGTACCAGAAATGTGTTTCCGGCGAAATGGTTAGAAAATTACACATTTCGTACGAAATCTATGCCATGATTTAGTCCGAAATGTGTACTCACACGAAATAGTCGAAAAGAAAAGGTGCGCATGCGTTGAAAACATTGTGATCACAACAATGGGGACTTTCGTAAAATAAATCCCTATTGATAGCTATTCTTTACCAATAGGGACTAATAGGGATTTAGCAGACCTATATGTATGGTCGCACATCTTTATTAATGATTTGGGGTATTTTCGTACGAAATTTCCCTAACTGTTTTTACGAAATACGAAAAAGTGCATGCACTTACGAAATGTGATTTCGATTTCGTATCTATTTTATTTCGTACGAAATTTCTGAAACCGTCTAATATATCAGTATTTACTGGGAAGTTTCAAAAACTTGCCTTCCCAAGTTCACATTACTGCCATCACGAAAATTAGTGGTTATTTGACAGTTTCGTCATAAACAGAAGTGCATACAGTACGTGCATAGTACTAACATACTAACATAGTGGATACAGTACGGGCAAATTATGACGGAAATGTTCAGATCTAAAAATCTAACTGTTCATGAATTGGTTCCGATTTCGACGTAAAGATGGACTTTGGACCATGAGAACATGATGTTTGACTTTCAACTCCTCATCTATACACTTTAGAGACCTACATGTACAGGTACACGCAGCTCCAATTACATCATTTACATCATATATAAAAAATTCTCGAATTAATTATCAAAAATTCTCGAAAGGATTCTCAATTGCATTTATTCTCACAAAACACTGCAGAATTTTCAAGCATATCTGAAACGCACTAGGAATGCAACTTAAGCCTCATATCGTATTTAATAATAATTTATTGTTTCAGGACTGGAAATTGAGTCACTTATTTCCGGATTCCAGGAGCCTAAAGGGTCAAAGTGATCACGTGAGTTTGCTGATATTAATGAAATGGTATCTGTTTCCACGGTTAACATGTGAGTGACGTGAAGATTCTAGGAAGCATATTGCTAATGACATTGCACGTTACGTTCTTGGTGCGTGCGAATCTAATATAACAGAAAGTTGAGGATCGTCGTAAAATTAATGTATGTGTGTACATGTATTTGCGACAATTATTTATCAACTAGGTGTCTTTATTTTGAAACACGATGTGCACATTAAATTTTTTGTTAGGTCGGGGTTACAATAGATTTTGTGCTAGGCTGAGGGTATAACAAAGGAAATTGTAAATTGTTAAAATTATAAAGCCACCCGACCTAACAAAAAATTTCATTTGCACCCCAGGGAAGACACCTAGTACTGTATAAAACTTATTCCTTATTGTAGAAATATGTAAATTAACGCTGATGACTGATATACCATATAGGTTATGAATGTGTGCAATCTCAACGTTCGAGTGACCTTTGACCTTAGAATTCATTTTAAGTGTCATTGCATTTTCAAATTTTAAACCGTTGCACAGTGGTTCAAATGCCAATTCTAGCCGTGCAAAAATCAAAAAATTTGTAGTAAAAATTTCTATTGGTTTGTATGGTTTCTATTAAATTTTGGAATAAACATAGTTAAATGAGAATGTGATCACTTTCAACAATCATCAACTGATTCAGTACCAGTACAATATGGTATTTCAATATCAACTGAGACAACCACCAAAGATGATTGAAGAATTATAGTCATTAAAGAATTGAAAAGTTTCAATTTTAGTATGCTGGTAAGAAGCATTCTACAGGGGAATTGACATTTACTGCTCACACAATTTTGTGTTTAGCTGGAAAAAATGCAGCAAGCATAGGGGTGCATGAGATTTCTGGAACCTCTAAAAGCAAGCTAGTCAAATTTCCAAAAATGGAAATCTCGGACTTTGGAGCCTGCAAAGAATACTCTAGATGCTAGAGCAAGTACATGTACTTGTAGTATTTGTTGATGGAAATTTAACAAAACATTCGTTAAATGTATTTCTATCAGAAATTAGACGCGCTTGAGCATTGCATGCATGCTGCCCAGGGAAGCTTGCTGGTTTGCGCAATACAATTCAAATGTTTATTTTTGCAAGTTTCTATGCTCCAGTTATTTATAGACACGCAATAATGCTATGAAAGCATTCTTAACCATGATTTAAATGGATTTATCCAAAGATATTATTTTAAAATCAGCCCTCTGTATGATTTTTGCGCAGCTAGATTTGGCATTTGAATCACTGTGCGTTGCTCAAACACCCCTATTCAGATTTTGAAAGTTGTAGAGCATACTAAAATTTGTGCATAACGTGACTATTAATAGTATATTAGTGTGTGACGTGAAATAAATTGCCCAATAAGATGTTAGCCAGCTTTCCCACGCATCCATGCAAACTTTGCGATTGATAAATAAAATAAATGTCGCATATACTAGTGTACAAATTACATTAATTACACGACGCTCAACAACTTTGAAATTGGACTTTTTGTCCTATCTTCATCGGTTACAAATGTTAGATTCGCACGCAAAAAGAACGTGACGTGGAAAGTCATGCACAATAATTTCCAGAATCCCCACGTCACTCCCATGTTAAATGTGACAACAGATCTTATCCAGCTGTTTCTATATTGAAGATATTTGAGAGACCCAGACAATCACAGATTTACATTATTTTAGGAGGGGAAAAACCATTTATTCACATTTAATCATGATTATTTTAACTCCGCTAGTTTTGATTTCTTCATACCCTTCACATATTTTTTATGTCCAATGCTGACTGGATAATTTACATGTATGCATGTATTCCTAAACTTCCTTTTAGACTACTTGCATGTCCTGCCTTAATCATTTGTTTGTTTTGCTCAAAATTATTATGCTAAATACAAGGAAGAGCACATGAGTTACTGCAATCTTACATAATTTACTATTTAATTATGAAATTGTCTAATTGTTAGTTTAATTGCAAAATAAATGTGCTTATCCAAAACATTTAAGCTGCCTAATTATCTTTACAAGCACGAATTGGGTAAAAATAGAAAACAGATGCGTAGGACATTACAAATGTCGAATATTAGTAATATAGTGCAAACATTTTCTCAGTTTTTCCAAACTTAGATTTAGCCAATATACGAGTAGCTGGACCAAACCATAAGAACGACTGACATTATACTGATTACAATGTAACTGGTACGATTATTGATTAAGGTCCCTTTAATGCGGCGAAGAGACAAAAACACATACTGTAGTCCTATATTTTAATTAAAAAGTAATTTACGGCAACTCATTTTCGGCTTAGAGAAATGCAAAAAATGTAAACAATAAATACTAAAAAAATTTCTTACCGAAAATATTCACTGTTTAAAACCACACTATACCAATGAAACGTTTCTCTTTCAATGCATGTGCAATTGACTTTGGAGGCAAACTGCGGAAAACTGCCATGGAAGAAACATTTCAAACAAGCAAAATATGAAACAACAGTTTAATAGCTCCCAAAATTACCTATGCTTTGAATTAAAACAAAAGTAATAACAAAGATATGTCATAAAATCAAAAACATGGACAAAAGTCTTGCAACCCAACAATATTGGGTCAAAAGTCCTGCAACTTGATGGTAAATATTTTATAGCCCCACCTTTCGAGTTGAAATCAGTGATAATCTGATATGCAATGATGTTTTAAGTTCCTCACATCTCTGGGGACCCACTATTTCACACACGATGGACCT
>JAQGAF010005115.1:0-12708 GCA_034687865.1 Kryphioiulus occultus | reverse complement strand
CGAAATACGAAAAAGGGCATGTACTTACGAAATGTGATTTCGTTTTCGTATTTATTTTATTTCGTACGAAATTTCTCCAACTGTTTATTAATAAACGACGAAATTTAATAACTTAGTGATCTAGTGAACGACTCATTTCATAAGATAAAATATTAATATAACCTGAGTTTACATACCGCAATAAGGAACGAGGTATGGATTTACATAGTCACACGTAAAGTTTTTCATCTGGCCAAGTTGGGTTTGTGTTCTGTCTGGGTTTTCTAAAACCAAATACTTCATACTGTATTTCCCCATCCGTTTGCAAGGCTATGAAAGGTGTTTAAGACGTTTACGCCTGTTTAGTGTTTACATGGTATTTGCTTCTTGAATTAAGCGAGTGTCTTGAATAAAACAATCCCCATGCATATTCTCAAATCAAGTCTTTGTTTTAAATAAAGTCAAGGTAGTCGAAACTCGTTTATATTAGGTTAAAGTGATTTAAAGTCTGCATGTAAACGTGTTGTTAGTGGTGTTCATATACAGTAAAAAATGTTGTTCTATACCAGGAATTGAACGCTATTCACTCCAGTCTCAAACCTTGTGTTGATCCAAGTTATGCTGCCGTTACCAATTTTCTATTCATTTTATTTGCCCTGTATCTCCCTTCGGTAACGAAAGGTAAACCAAAACAGAGGTGGGCGTTACTATGGCGACTTAGACGACAGTTTGTTATTTAAGCGCACGTACAGTAAATCCGTATGCACTTAATTCCGTTGCGTACGTGTATGTTTATTTATATACGTTTTGGTACATAATTTCCTCCTCGTACACTGTAGGTGGAACCCCTCTGTGTACAGGGTGACACTGAGCGAGTCGGTCTAATAAGCCTAGCTGGACACTACGGAATTTAAACTGCAACAGAGGGCGCTCAATGCACGACTGGTTGCACAGCGCCATCTGCGTACCCAAGTCAAACCGGTGACGAATGATTTGTATTACAAACTGATCTGAACATTGATCCGAAAAAACACAAGGGAATAGCTTGAAAGTTCGCCATGTAAATGGATTGGTGGAGTTTCGCCATATCCAAATGATCCAATTAAGTTATTTGGGTATGGTGAATTGACCTGAATAACTGAAGTGGATGTAGTGTAATTCGTTAATTTCACCATTTATAGGGTGAACTGTGGATTCGAGTAATTCACAAGTACGTTTTAATCTGATTTGACTAATTTTTGATTGCTATACTGATAAAGCAAAAACTGAAAAACGAGGAAAATCAAAATAAACCTCGATTTTCTGCATTCTTAGATGAGCTGGATCTTTTTAAAATTAAGTTTACTATCGCTAACTGGTCTCTGTGTTTTATGGGCGCCCCTGACGCCCACTAATTTACATGTATGCTCATAAACTTCTGTTTTTACTTCCTAAGAAGTGCAATAAAAGCCTTGACTCATTCTCATCCCCCTTGAGTTAATTTTTAATGCGCTCAGCTTATTCCGAGCTGCTCTTAGACGCGTTTTAATGTAAATGCGTTTATTAGTATTGTGTGTTAACTAAGCATTGTTTTTTTTGCTGCTTTTTCAACATCGCCGATTTAGTGTGCAATAATGCGGGGTCTGCTAACCCTCTACGCCCGATCCCAAACACGTTTATCAATTGTTCTCATTGGAGAATTGATAATATAAGCAAAATTAAGTTAAAGCAAGGAAAGTTGGTTGGTTGTAATCTCTGAAGTTAGCTATAAGTTTGTGTAAAACGGTATAGAATTCGTGCAAAATGTATTCCAGAGGTAGCATTACATGTAGTGTGCCCTCTATCGGCATTGTAGATCCCATTCTGAAACAGTCTTATTATGTGAAACTAATTATTGACTGTATTAAGTTATAAATTCAACATTATTTAAAAAATAAATTTGCATAGAAAATGACATGTATAATAGTTGCTATACAATACACGAAATTAGGCGCATAATTCAAAATCGCGCGTGCAAGTATTCTAATTTGGTCACTTCCTATCATGGCTGCATAAGTATGCGATTAATAAATTCCTATATCAAACAAGTGATCCGGTTCATAAACGTCCACTAGATGGCAGAGTGAAATTTACCACTCTTAACCTGACATATGCTATAAATGCGACCCAGCGCCACCGATGGCCAAAAAATGACACCTCAGGTGAAATGAGATTTTTCTCAACCATATCTCAAGTTTATGCATGGTTTTTTATAGTACCATAGCTTTTTTTTCTCACATTTTCTCTATATTTAGGCCCAAATCACCAATTTTCGTCCATTTTTTATGCATTTTGTTCGAGTAAAAATTATTAATCGAAAATTATGAAGATAAATTTCCTTGGTAACTGAGGGGGGCGGCGAGAGATCGATTTGACATGTTCCTAATGAAAGGGTAACTCAATATATTTTATTTTTATTAAATGATATAAAATGGTAGTTTAGGTCGCCGTCCATGCACTATAAATAGAAATTCGTCTCAAATGCACTTTCTTTATTTAGATTCGACCTTTACTGCTCCGCATTGACGAATTTAATTTAATTGGGAGATAATAAATGACCTTTTTAAACTGTCCACGTGTGACCCTTCAAGTACATTTAAGTCATATTGCGCCGCTAGATGGCGCTGGCTGCAATGGACACTGCCACGACTAACGCAATTTGGCGCCACTTTCAAAAATTACAAATGGCGTCAATTTTCCTAAGAAATTGAACTTTCAACATAAGCAGCTATATTTTTTAAAAACATTATGAAGGTTTGCACTAAACTTGAATTAACCTAAATGTAGACGACGAATGAATGTCCAAACAAGATGCAAGAGCACTGTTTTGCATTACGATGGCGCTTTGGATGCCTGTTGCATCATCATCCGTTAAGTTTAATCTCCAATTTGACGTCACGTTACGTAGCCTTGCATGGTTCGTTGCTGAGTGGACATTCTGCAGGCTGGATAATTCATTGGTCAGTCGAGGAGCCCGATGATTGGAGGTGGCCTTGAAAATCGATATCTCATTAATCAGCCGTTATATTATTCAATTTGTGAGGCCCATAAAATCCGGAGTTGTTTCGTTTTACACAGGGTTATCTTTCACCAACTTATTTCATCGTATTTGTTGATGATCACCCCACCCCAGTTTCTTAAACCTTGATTACATGCACGTGTATTGAGAACGCTTTCGCCATTCATCATTTGATTTGATCTCCAATTGAGATCAACCTATCGAATGACTTATACCGAGATAGTTTCACGAATGGTGGGCTTTATTTACCTTTTTACGCAACGAATTGCTAACTTCATTTATACATGAGTATTTAAATTCTAAGGAAGGATTACACTGTGCTGTATAAGCTTACACCGGAGAATGTAACTGACCACTACGTCCTTGCTGGCGAATGACTAGTGAAAACAGGCGCAAGCCGCACCACACAAGATTACAATTTTCATTACACCTTCCTAACTCTGTGTAAAACTCTGATTAACTAGCTAATTTTAGTCTAATGCTCTAATTTTAGACTTATGAATTATGGACATTCATATATACGTATACTCGCAGGGTTCTCCCAGACCTGGAAAGTCATGGAAATTGAAACTGCTTGGAAAAGTCTGGGCAAATTAATTTACTTGGGAAAAAATCTGAAATAGTCAACAAATCAATAAGAGATTTTACATTACTGGTTATTGGTTAGCACAAAAATCAAGGGATGACGAGCAATTCTGCGAAAGAAATTAATAACGACATCGGCAATTTAAAAAATACTCTAAATTTGCGGTTTCCATATGAAAAGTTGTTCTATGTTTATATAGAATAAGTATTAAATATAGCATTCTTTATACATTGGCATGTCATATTTTTGCATTTTCAGTGGTCATGGTGGTCAGGGGAATTTGTTTTAAAACTTGGAAAAATTAGGAAAAAGTCAGGGAAATTGAAAATGTCATCGCTGGGGGCACCATGGCTCGGTATTTCTTGGATATAGTCGATTCAAGTGAGTTTAAAAGTTGGCATCTAGAACTTTAAAAATAAGAGCACGCATGGATCATCTTAAAAATTTCTTAAAAATAATACCTAATCAAACTTGACATTTGTGGTATTTTTGATTTCAACAGAGCAAATTGACGTAAAATTACATGTACATGTACGTACAACGTGATACAACGTGATGTCGCCCATACAAAATGAAAGAAAAAATTCACGCTTTAGGACATATCCATTCAACTTTTTTTTTTAAAAAATGGTGCAATGTTTTGGGAAACATTTTGTGCGTGACGTCACAAATATATGTCGCACTTTTCCACTCTTTTCATTTTTCTTCGTTGTAAGTGAAAACGCCGTTTTCTCATGAATCTCCACAGAGAGCATAAGGGCAAATATTGCATTTCCTATAACTTTTAAAAGGGTTAAGTGCATAAATCGCGTTATGTAAGTGAGTCATAGGCCTTCTCACGTATTATTCACGTAGTGAACAGGAACAACAATCGACAACAGGCATACACGTAGTGGGTTTCGTGATGTTGCATCTAATTGTATATCCCTTTATAAACCAATTCGAAGAAATTGAAAGCTGCCAAACTGCACCTTTCCTCCATAACTTTACCAACCCAATATCCTGAAGGCATACCAAAAATTTGAAAAATTCAGTCGTGAGTATTTTACATTTGCCCCTGGTCTACATACGGGGCTACATGCACCCTCCTTTTCCTCCAGATAATCTTGTATTATACATGTACATGCATAAGAAGAGGTTTTGGTGTCATTTTTCAAGGGGTTGATGGATTCTGGTAAGGGGACAAAAGGGAAAAAATGGCAGGATGCGTGTGATATTGAATATCTTACTCGTTTTCTGCATTAAGTTGTCAAACCGAGGAGTTTTTTTGGTTTTTTTTCATCTTTGTTTTTGGCATGTATGCACGTGTGAGGGATTCTTACCCGGTAAGTTTTTAAAACGAAAAAAAAAAAGATTTATCGCTCTGGACACTGGACACCATTTCTGAAATTCTGAATGTAGCTTTTGGAAAACTGGATCGCTGATGGACGACATCTTTCGGAACAGGAGCATTAGTTTTCAAGCTAAAGCTATTTACAATAATCATGGCAGTTGAAAAAATGGATGTGATCAATCAATAATCCTTTCAAAACTTTAGATGAACGACAATATCTCACGCGATGATTACAAATATAAATAAATATTAAACAAGGACTTTTAAGTAAGCTCTTTCTTAAAAAATTAACGAACTTGAATTGGAGTTTTGCGAACCTATAGACACCTGTTTTAGGTCTTTAATGTTATGGAAATGTATCAGTTTTCTGACCATTTAATATAAGGGTTCCCCCAGACATGGAAAACGTGGAAAAGTCTGGAAACATCATCGGATCAAAAACAGTGTTGCATTACTTGTTATTGTTTAGAAAACTAATCTAAATGTGCTGTTTTGTTGTGAACGCCTGTTTATATATAATAAGGAATATCATTCCTTACATTGGCCATGCCTTATGTTTGCAATTTCAATGGCAAGGGTGGTCAGGGAAATTTGTTTTAATACCTGGAAAAGTCAGGGAAGTTGAGAATTTCATTTCTTTGGGAACCCAGTTTAAGTAAAATTTCGTAAAAATTAAAGAGCTAAAACAGGTGTTTAGTCAATCTAGACACCTATTTTAGTTTATTTATGTTATGAAAATGTATACATTATCAGAACAGTTAAGGAGAAGGCACTTTCGTAATTATAATTATAAACGAAAATTGCTTGTACTTCGATCAAGGAAATGATGTTATGAGATAAGCTCAATATATTGGAACTGTATTCTAACATTGTTCTAGAAAATCGAAGGGGATGTCGTTGTCCCTCTTGAAATTATTATTTATGAAGTCCCCCTTTTCCTCTATACAATGGATATTAAATTAACAAACTATTGTTTTATGGAACCAAATTTTATTAAATCTTACGAAAGTTTAAACTACCCAATCAAATTACATCTTATTACAGTACTCTAATGACAATCTAACTTTAGTTGGCTAATGATATTTCAATTTTTTGTTGAATGTGTTATTTTTTTATATTTATGTATTCAAAACTTTGTATACTCTGTTGTTAACCACCTCTTGTCGATGTTCCCAACCTGAGCACTTATTGAATGTTATGTGGCCGAAATGTTGAAACCAAAATTTTAAAAAAAACCTTCGTTACAGACAAGTCCCAAAGCGATATATTTGTTAGCGTTGACATGTTTTTAATGGAAATACTGAATTAAGTCACATCTGGAATGCATTACGCTTTCAGCTGTAATCGTGTAGCATTCGATATAAAAAAAGCCTTTAGAAACCGTTGACATTTCAGAAAGCTCATCCCCTAATTAATTGCTCAGCAATGTTTTATTTACATATTAGGTGCTAAATGCACTTCGGTTTATTTGCTCAATTTCTCGCAGCTGCAAGGGAATTTTGGAGAAAATTTTAAATTTACTCAGCAGCCGTTTCCGCCGCTCTAATTTAAAAATAATAAAAATAATTCGCGGATTTCGCGGATGAGCTCAACAATGACTAAACTGTCTTGGATTGGAATGTTTGAACATGTCCGCGATTAATTAGCACGTCGTCAGATGCAGCTGGAATTCGGCTAGGACACACAAATTTGGTGATGTTTTTGGTTTTTTTTAAAGTTTTTTTAAAGTCATTATGATCGAAGCTGGCCCGTGACGTAATAACGCTGCGTATACCATGAACGTGGGCAGTAATTTGGGTTTTTGCAATCCGAGTAACTGTTCCTTTTTTCATAAGCTCTGGCTTAACTTTCTGCAAAAGGAAAATTGGACTAATGACTGGATTTGTCCTAATTGAGATGCAAGTGTGAACTGAGGATAGTTTGCTAGACACCTGCGAGGGGTTTCAGTTAAAAAGCGACGCTGGCGACGCCTAGCGGCCAACAGCGATGCCATCAATTGAGCTCCGTTAACCCCTAATTGATGCCACTTATGGTCAGTGTCTGTGATTCTAAGCATCTGGAACGTTTCATTCGGTCATTTTTCCTAAACGGAAGAGTCTCGCTTTTTTAATTTCTGACCTCCGTGGCTGGGTTTAAATCCTAGTTTCTGTTTTGCTTCGTTCATCTTCGCCATTATTAACCATTTCGCACTTGAGACACTCCCACACACCCAAGCGGGCCCTTCCAACCTCCTGTATATAGGGATCATGATTGAACCAATTTGGCCATGGGCATCGCTGCCCTCAATCTTCGTGTTCCCCCATGCTTAATCTCTCCGTATCTTTTCCCAACTTATTTTTCTGTCTTTACCCAAAGATAACGATATCCTTCTTAGGGACGATAAGAACTCGCATCTTGGATTTCTGAAATCTGACAGGTCGCTGTTGACCATAACTCTTGTTTGCAGCTAATTATGGGCTCGGCAATCAGTATTAACCAATGAATCCTGAATCTTTTATTGATTTTTTTTGGTATTTTTTTCTCATTTGAGTCATAGAACTATGGAAACTGAACAACGCTTAATTTGCTATATACACGAAATTTACTTAACACCTAATCAGTTATAGTAAGGAATGTTTTTTACAATTAACCTTTATATTAACGAAACAAGTTTCATCTCTGTTATCGACCTTCGTGAAATCATTTTAACAGACTTATCGACGTCCTAAAGGGCTGAAATTTAGTACACAGCTTTAATTCGCGTGACATGTTATTGTACTGAAAGTTTTTGGATAGATGAATCCCTCCTTCCCGAAAAATTTCTAACTTTGCATGTTTAAAAAATGCATTCGATACCGAAGAGTTTGAATTTGGCGCTAAAATTCCATAGCGTTGATTCGTTCAACAGAATCACGTGACTATGCGCGAGGAGGTGGCGCACATGGCAGCCATAGCAACCGTGGAATGGAAGGTTCTATATTAGAAGACGCTCTATTTTGCAAAAAAAATTCATCTGCATGCGTTTTCCCAAGATGCCGTAAAATGCCAGACACTCGCCAACTTTACACATGTCTCAAAGTAAAACTACCATTAGAAGGCATTTATAAATATAGTTTTAAAAATAAGTAGTTTATTTATTTTGTAGTTGTAAAAATCAGTATTTTTGACGTTTTTCAAATGCATGTACAATTTGGCCACGTTCAGTTAGATGGGTCCAACAGCTAGTTTTATGATGTTATAACAATCGTTATTAAACCATTAACGTTATATGACAGAAAACCCTTTGATAAGGGATTGACTAGGTCACTAAGTCCCATAACGTAATTCGAGATCGATACTTCACAATGCTGCAGAGAACAGACTGATTTAACTCGCGTAATGCACCTGTTTAGCCACAGGGTGTTTTATGTCTGCGAGTTCTTCAACAGGGTAATCTTGTGTTTACAAATTCATTTTAACGAATTACCCCCACACGTCGAGCAGGCGTCCATTTCCCCTCCGTCCTTCGCATTGTATATATTCCCCCATTTCTGCATTCATTTTTCAAGGGCCTTATCCCTCCACTCGAGCACTTTTCTCTGGTCACGTGCCCACAATGTCTCCTTAGTTTACATTAATTGGCTGTTTTCAGACAGTTCTGCCAGCTTTCGAAAATAAAATTAGCCCAATTTGTAGTTATATGTATCTGTTAGCGAGCATGCGATCTGCGATCGTATTATATGGACATCAGCTAGGGTCTTTATAGTGGTCATTCACAAACAACTGGAGACCAATTTGTAGTTATCTGTTAGCGAGCATGTGGTCTGCGATCGTATTATATGGACATCTGCTAGGGTCTTTATAGTGGTCATTCACAAACAACTGGAGACCATGATGGCTTAGGTTGGCAAATTTGCGAGTTGTCAGACTGTGAAGTGTAACGTTTTAATATTCTCACGCTAGTTTCGAAAATACTACATTTTATTGTGAAAGCAACTGGTTGGATTTAAATTATTATTACTCGAAAATATACGTCATACAGCAGATAGTGTTTAAATCTAGGTCTAATGTCAGATAAACATGCATAAAAGACTAATGGATCTACAGAATACACATTTTCTGTTCACCTGACATTTTTCATTTAGAGTTCATGAAGCAAAGTCGCCTCTTTCCCAAGAAATTAACAACTTTAAACTTTTTAAAAATGTATTCGAAATCGTGCATGGTGGTCCACTACGTCCACAAAGATGCATTCGAAACTATTGTGTCCCAGAGTGCATTTAGTTTTAAAGACTGCTCGAATGCACATTATGAAAGGGTGTACGTCAGAAACGCAATTTTTCTGTATTTATTCGCTGACTATCACGTCAAGGAATTAATCGTAGATTATACTTTGCAAGGATGAGGCGTTTCGTTTCATTACGCTAGATGGCGCATTCGTCATGATTCGTGCATACAAAACGTCGGTTTTTAACACTTCATAAAATGCCTATGGTGCTGCCACCTACATCATGCCAGACATCTGAAGTCCACAAAAATAGAAAACAATAATCTTCACTAATAATGCAGATAAGGTCTAACTGGCAATGTTAGTTTACACTTCCTGTTTTTCGCAACCAGGAGACGCATATAGCTTATACACTGTACATGCATTATAGTGGAAGACATAACACGTGTCTTCTAACCGGCCATCTTGGTTTATGAAAACAGAAAAATTGGAAAATTATTCCATGGTGAGAAGTTCGTTGATAGGCATTGTATTGACGAAAATATTGAAGTTATGAAGAAACTGCTGTAAATCTATCTATCTGTAAATGTCATATCATTCGTTGCAAAAATAAGGTGCATGGGGAAATCTTTTGTGTGCGCAGTTATTCCATGACCTAGGCGGATTAAAATACGAGATCTCAAATATTTATTTTCTAAAAGTTCTATTTTTAATTTCGGATCAGAATTTCAGTTTTGACTGGGAAGTGACAGCAGTTTTGTGACACGTGAAAGAGATAATGAGAAGTTAATTATAGTAAAGGTTTTCTGTATACGTCATGTGGTTGCGATTGTAGTGGGCGTCCCAGGACTTTTGGTCTCAAGCTGTTTTCCAAGGCTAATTTCGTAGCCACACATGTGGTTTACTTTTCAAGTTCAATAACAGGATTAAATAGCATTATCTTCAATAAGTGATTAGCAAACCACAAGAATGAACACGTACTTCATAGACTCATTAAACCTTATTTTAAAAACCCTGCCCATGCATATTATCTTATTCCTCACCTGCATGAAATGATTGATATTTTGTGCATTTATTCATTTGTTTACCCATCACAATCATTAGAAATTAATGGGCCTTCTCATTATTATCAATAATGCATATTAAATCCAAGTACATGTAGGTTTAATCAATAATAAGCAAGCTATACGACCGTGTAATATTTGTAGTTCTCACATTTCATAACCTAACAATAAACATCGAAAGAACTGCAGGGTAGCCACGAAAAGATAGTGATAGTTTCTGACGTTTTGAAATTTAAGGAAACTGGACATTGCTCAAAAATAAACATGAGTGTCAAACGATCGTAAAATCTAACTGTTTCACTCAGTTTCACTATTTGGCAAAGACTTGTTCTGATTTCTGGTGAGATACTGTATATTTATTTCCCCGTATTAGGGTGAAAATATGTAAGGCTCATGTTTCGATAATGTTCTGTTATTACACCTATTACTAAGCTATAACCCCCACAATTTTCGGGGAATGCTGCATGCAACTGCATGTTTTTCTCCCATTTTATTTTCAATTCCACTGATGAATTTGTAAACATCGGTTAGTGAAGCAAAAGGTCGTGAATATTCAGTGAATAGCCAGCCACATTTATTGGCATTGACAATTTACATTTTCAGGGAATTCAAAAACTTTTAAATCTTTACTTTTTTAAATATGTTGTTCATGCATGCATAACATCAACTTTGAAATAAGTTTTATTTCGAATTTAGCTTTAATGGTTAATTCTAATTAGCCCAATATGGCCCCATTATGTAGTATCAATTTCGATCGTTGCCATATCCATAGTGTAAAAACCTTATTAAAATCAAATCATCAATTTTTATATATACTGATGGGTCTTATTTGGCATTAAAATTATTCATTGCAATACTGTTGTTCACAGAAATTAAATACAGAGATTCGCTAAAAAGATGCACAGGCTTCCAAACAGATATCCTCGTATAAGAAAATAAAAGGATTTCTCTGATTGGTGTTGTGCATCTATTAAAATTTAGTGATTAACCAAATTCAACATCGAATTATATTAAATTGTATTTATCATCCGATATGCAGATGAAGAAGCCCTTAATTCTCTGCTAATATAACGTTTCTGATTTTTCTGCAGTACAAAGAAGTCATTATTCAGATTTCAATAATTCATAATTCAGATTCAAATCTGCATGTATAAATTAGATAATTACGATTTTAGAATGGATTTTCGTCTGTCACACCATTTATTGCTCTAATCATTCTAATGACTAAAAACTGGCCTCAGAAAAAGTGTCAGACATGATCCTTGTAAAATTTCGGTCGATATCCTTCATAGAGATTTTAATTGACTCCTTAATTTCACCCAATGTCAAGAGGAGATGATTGGATACCCAAAGTATATTAATATCGAGATATTGACAATGACCGTATAGCTGTGTAAATCAATTGCATCGACCTTCAAACGATTTTAAAATAAAATTATATCGCAAAATTTATAATTAAGAAATTAAGCCTATCAATGGTAAGGGAAGCAAATTCACGACCAATCGTTATAATGACTGCGGGTGGAAAAAGATAGAGCAACGCGATCTGTTGGCCATTAAATGGACATAAATTTGTCGATGATGCTGAACACGTGATAGGCGTTTGGGTCATCAAATACTGTCATTTTCTTAATGCCCGCCTGTAAAACATACTGGAAAGCGACTCCCATTTGTTTTTATCGGCCTCGCAAAACAACTTAATTTTCTAAGAATATTCGACGTGGATAAATGTAACTGATATGTAATTGTATCACATGGTTTTTCCTTACATGTATGTCCTCACTGCCTAACGCAAAACTCATTGACATAACATTCATAAAAATAAGAGAAATTCGAAAGTAAATGCAGCGCAGGTCACGGTTTTTAGGAAAAATTATAGTAAAGCTGTGAGTGATCCACTAAAGACCTTTGCACTGTCAAGTTTAAATCTATAACAACCAAGTATTCACAGTACTGACCACTGACCAGTTTTGGAAATTCACAAGGAAAAATGGTATATAGCGGCCAGATGGCCAGAAACTTCGCAACTTTGCGAATCGTTAAACAATGGAATACAGTTTATATTACATATCTAAAATTTGTTCATTGGTAGCTTGGCGAAAAAACCCATGCATGCTTTGTGCAGCAATTACAGCTGCATGGGTCAACGTTCATGCATTATTTTGACGTAGCTGCTTATTTTTGGTATATTCTGTAAATATTCCAATTGTATGTAAAGTAATAAATTACAGTATACAGGCTTCAGCTTAAACTGTAATTCAGTCCTATGGATGAACTTGACCTACTCTTGAAACGGTTTTGGTTATTCGTATCATTTTTAAGCAAGATGAATGCTATAAGCATAAAATATATATAGTCACCTTTGACCTATACGACTCACGACCAACATATAGGGATCATGACAATCCATGGAAGACCTCAATGTAACTTCCGAATTATTTTAGAAATTGTGTCGAATTGCCTTAATTTCGAAAATACACATACTGTACCTTTAAAAATCAGATTGTTAAGTGGGGGGGGGGG
>JAQGAF010005114.1:0-12713 GCA_034687865.1 Kryphioiulus occultus | reverse complement strand
TGTATTTCCCCCCCCCCCCCCCAAAAAAAATTTCGTATTTGCACCCCTAAAGTGTTCAAAACCATTTCCGTCAATTTGTAACATGTCTGAAGAGCGTTTTAAATTCGAGGTTGGATCAAAGTCTTGTTGTTTATATTATAATTATTTTAGGCCTATAATTAATTATTAAAACGTTCAACAACTTGAACCCTATAATGACCACTGTACATGTATACATGCCGTGTCGTCGTTAATAGCGTTCGAAACTTTTGCGTAAAACAAAACTTCAGTACGCCATCAACGACGCCAACTTAACATTTTGCATATTTCCATTTTTTATAGGAAGTTCCGATAAGTAATTATAAAATAGAAAACAAGATTTTTGAGATATGCTCTCGCAAAATATTCTGAAAATCTATTATTTGTGATAAAATTTTTGAAAACATTTTGCCTACAGCACTCCCTTAAAACTGTATTACTAAAATCTTTGTGCTATTGGGGGCTAAAATTCATCATTTTAAATCTTTTTTTAGAAAATGTTGATTAACGCATTTTCTTCTAACTGAAAAAGTCCTCTGGATGCAGGCAAAGTTTACAAAGAAAACTTTTATGAAATGGGGCAATTCATAAAATTCAGTAGACTTATAAAGGTACCAAATCTACCTTGTTGAATGTATTGCAAACTAATGCCGTATAATTGAAATTTGTCTGATGTCAGCTTAAAACCCCATTTTGGCGCTGTTGTTTGCCAGTTGCATGAAATGGGTAACAGATGGCGCAGTGACTTGATAATGCTAACCTGAATCCGACTTGCACTTAGGCCAATAGCATTAGTTTTGTGAATATCACAGTCGATTCAGCGTCTTTCTTAAACCACGACTGCCTCTACAAGCTTACATATCCAGTTTTTTTATTGATTGTTTAAATTAAAATACACTGCCAAAGAAAAAGGATATATCGCATAGGTCGAATATTTGTTATACCCTAGGTCTTGTTAGTTCACTTTACGCAATCCTGGAATAATCGCTTTGTTCGTGCTCAGTATACATATTTTCATATTTAAAGTACCTTTTTTTCAGAATAAAATTGAAAAATTAATAACAAGATGATGAAATGAAATGTTAACGGAACGAAGTATTCCATTGTGAACTTGATGGAAAATAAATATTGTCAATGTACTGTATTCTTCCTCTTAACTTTAAAACACAGGAATAAGAAATATTTTGCCAACATTTCATAAATCATATTTTAAGGGATTGTGGTAAAGGTGTGATTTCAATATCTTACTTATTATTGAGTGGTCATTATTTCGCTCTCCAAGTTCAGTAGTTACAGGTTTGGCGTAAAGTGATGAGGGGCAACGTAAACGTTAGAAACAATAGCAGCAACCACCATTTTTCTATTATAAACTAAGACTTTATTATTCAATCATCTTACAAGTACATTGCCAAAAAAGTAAATTTTGCAACTACAATAGCCTAAAAAATATGGTCGGGGAATTTCATTTTAAAAAACGATGTTTTGATGAAACATCTGTGCAAGATGGCTTTTCACGATGTCCAGTAAGCAACGATGTCCTTAAGCCCTGTAAGAAATATTTTTGTTACAATCTGCGAAATGGGATTTCATCATAAGTTTTACAAGTGAAGGAAGTGCAAGTATAAATTTATCAATGGCTTCTTGTTTATAACTTGAAACACATCCTTCGTTGTACAGTGGGCTCCGCTTTATGTGATCGCGGATAATGTTATGTTTCTTTTATTGTTATAGATCGTCAAGTCCCGAACGTTGGTATACAAATACATGTACACTGTAAAATCATCTCTTATTGTAATCAACAGTTCGCTTAATGTTATCATTTTACCTCATGGAGGAAACGTAAAACACAAAGGAATGAGAAGTTTTGGAAGAAATCGTCTAAAATTATGTCCCACATGCTATGAATATCGAACATTTCAATGAATATTCTTCCACATTTTCAATTTTCACTGACGAAAATATTTGAATAGCTGCACCAGTGACTAATTCTAACACTTTCACACTGTCTGTGAGTCAAACGTCTGACTGATGAAAATGATTTTGATGTTTGACGAATATGAAACGTGCATCTTAGTTGAGAAACCATGCACCTAAAAGCGCTGAGATATATTAGAGAAGCACTAATAAGTTTGACTAGGTGTGCAGTATAAATCAATTGAATTTCAAATACAATACATGCATTAAAATGAATTTCACTACCGAACTTCTATAGAAACATTGTAAGCAAACCAATATTCATGGAAGAGGTTTTTTTCAGCTGTAAATATCTTTGCACAGTTATGTGTTGTACATGCACGTTTGATTTAAAATTAAATAACGGTCGTCTTTTCTTGTCATTCGGCTATTAGAATCGTTAGGCTGTTGTTATCAAAATAGCCTGTTTCCAATGTGATCACATTAAGCGGAACCAATGTATTTGGATCGATTCAGTCAAAGGCACACCACATAAGCACATTTTGAAAAAAAAATATTTTTGGCTCTATACACATGCAATACATGTAGTCAATGTATATGGGCAAATAAGCACAACTTAAACTTTGGAATAATTTTTTGAAACATGAATGTAAATCTGTGGATTCTTTTTAACTTACCAAATAATGCTATGCTGATATCGTTAGTATGATCCACTGGCATATCCACCGCCACTTCTTCCACCATAGCTTCCGCCTCCTCCGCTAGATCCACCACTACCATATCCACCTCCACCGCCAGATCTGCCGGAACCACTATATCCACCACCGCTAGATCCACCATATCCACCACCACCGCTAGATCCACTATATCCACCACCGCTAGATCCACCATATCCACCACCATATCCACGCTGGGCCGAGGACAGGGCCACTGCTGCAACCAACAGCAATGCCATGAGCTAAATAAAGAAAGAAGCAAGTTCTTATCAATATTTACCAGTGATGATAAATTTCTCATTGCATTAAACATTATAAAACTACAATGGAATTTGCTTATTCCTAGATCTCATAAGTCTCATCGTTTCTCTAAGATACGGAAATGAATGACATACATGTAAAAGACCAGTTTTTTCTCATGAATTTTACAATAAATATCATGCATGAAGGGAATCCTCGTCCAGTTTTCAGTTTGTTTTGAATAACTGCAGATACATCGTTTCGTGATATTTCGTGAACGAGGAAACTAATTTTTCGGTTATTAAAAAAATGTATGATGAATGATTCCGACAATTGAATGCGTGTTCGAATGTAAATAAATATTAATTTAGGACAGAATTGTTCTGTTGTTATCTAGATGAAGGAAAACTTTGTCTAGTTTCAGTTAAAATTTTGAGTAACTGCGCATGCATCGTTTCGTGATATTTCGTGAACGAGAAAAGTTGACATTTCAATTAATAAAACAATTTTAATTAATGATTCAGCCTATTGAAGAAATATCCGGTGTGTTCGAATGTAAACAAACATTAATTTAGAACATTAGCTCAACATTAACTTGTTAATTTTGATCATGGAAAAATTCGTCCAGTTTCAGTTAAAATTTTGAGTTACCAGATGCATCGTTTTGTGATATTTCGTGAACAAGTAAACAAGGTGAAATTTCAATTATTAAAACATTTTAATGAATTATATACACTGTGTTCGAAGGTAAACAAAAACTAACTTAAAGCTAATTTTGTTGTTTACCTGTACATGAATGTACACTACATGTACTGTATCTCATAGATCTAAGAAAGGATGCCTCCAGTTTTTAGTTAAAATTTTCATTTGCGAGATGCACGATTTCGTCATATTTGGTGAACAAGTAAAGATGTTGAAATGTCAATTATTAAAATATTTTTAAGGAATGACTCTGACAATTTCATAACCATGCGCTTTCAAAGATTAAAGCCGTAATGTTCTGCAATATTTTAATTAAATTGGAAAAGAGTTTTGAGCATGAAATACACCAATTACTTTGAACGTCAAGTAATCTCATTATCCTATACTGTCAACAAAGATCAGTATACCATGTGATAAGACTGTAAACGAAAGAAAGTAATAGCAGTTTTAACTATAGCATCATCATTTTGTAAAAATCAAAATTAAAGACAAGTAGTTACCAATCCTTTAGAATACATAGTTGAACTTCAGAGGTTTTCTTTGATGGTTGTGATTGTCGACGATGTAGCAGGAGTGCATAAGCTCGATGTAAAAGCAAGGACCTATTTATAGGGGGTTTACATGTACGACCTTGTCTAAGCATGACATGACTTTTTCAATACTTAATAATCGACATGATTTAATTGCCAGTTTTTACCAATACTGTGCACGATTTCGCTCTTTTTAAATTTCGAGTAAATGTTCCATTTCTTTCCTTGGTGACTTAATTGAAACGCCCTTGTAAGATATTTTATGTAAGATTATCTTTTATATATAGTGTTGAGGGGCATATTGTGTGCATCACATTGTCGACCATTTCGATTGCTAAACTGCTTGGTAATAGCATTCGCTATGCCGTATGACATCACCTAACAATATTATTCAATCGTGAATGATAAAGTTGTTATTAAAAAATGCATCAAGGTTCTTCCAATTTCGGATTGTAATGCAAAACTTGAGGCAATTAAGGATTTGGTTCCGTGTAAGGAAGTAAATGAAGATGTTATTTAACAATTACAAATATCATTCTGAATAGAATTCAAGTTTTATTTTTCAAATGATACACAAGTTTCGAAACGAATATTCTGCTGAAAGCGGTTTTACGATGCATAAAATGCAATTTTTGCAGATCACAGAAGATTTTTAATGGTCAGTAAATCAAATTAGTCAAATCTTGCTGCCATTGGTCTATAGGATTATGACGTCTAAAAAGAAAAAAAGTGTATAATCATCAAATACGTTGTAGCTTGTATGGGAACTGAAACTTTGAATTTCTCGATAAGATCACCAGTGCATTAACGATAATAACCACGTTGACCTCCTGGGATAAAGTTAGTTTCACGCAAGAATTTTAAATTGAATGCATGTAAGCATAAATGATAAATTTGATTCAAGAAACAACAAGGGGGTGGTTAAGTAAACACAACTTTAACCGACTTAACTTGAGACGAGCACGTGACTCCGTTTCCTTTGTGTACGGTAACTCTAAAACCAGATGCAGCTGATCTCCGCATTCACGTAAACTCTGCACTTGCCCACAATCGGTAACGTCTGTTTTTGCATAAGTTGTATCTGGTTTTTGTACACTCAGATGTAACACCACCAACGTTCGTGCAGCTTTTTTTATAAAGCCGAGGATTCTGGGTGATTTGCAGCATTTCACCGCCAGGTGACATATTTTACACAATTGTGGTCATGTAAACTCGCATCAGCTGACTTTATGCAACGTAAACTAAATTTACGTGCAGACGTTCGTTGAGCTAACCTAAATAAGCCATACATTACGCCAAAGTAACGAGACGTGGATTTTAGTTTGTAATTGCTACTTGCATTAAGCAAGTAGCTGCAAGTATGTTGACTAACACAACTCCCATGCAGATTCTCAAATCATGGCACTTTTTCGTAAAATTTGAGGTGTGTGAAGGTGTGAGGAGTTTGCAGATTGTAGTATTACCATCTGCTAATAATCCTAACCATGATAAGTGTGAGTAGTGATGAATTGATTATAATTCTGTTTCATAAACATTTCATCCTCAGTCCTCAAAAATATGTGAGGATTGGATGATTGAGGCATGAGTATAGTGAGGATTTGAGGAGTATGGCAGGCTCAGCTCGGCCTTATTGAGTAGTTGATGAGAAAAATGTGTGTAGAGGTGCACTATACGTTTTACATGGCTGATTGGGTTTGCGTGTTACTCTGGGATAATATCTCCCAAAATGTATTACTGGGATTTACAATCTATCTATATACCTCTCACAAGTTAATTGTTTCCCATTAGCACAGTAACATATATCGTTGAATGTTAATCTCAATGTCTCAACTATACTGAGGATTTTTAAAATCATCCCTCAGAATAATCATGAGGAGTTTAAGGTTTATTTCATCCGCACTCCACATGCATCTTTTTACGAAACCTAACTCGGGTTTCCACCCTCAAATTCTTCATGTTCTTCATTCTTCACTCCCCAAATTCTCATAAACTTATGAAACAAGAAATCTTCAAATAACAACAGCCGTCTTTCAGATTCCTCAATTTCTCCCATTCCTTAAAGTTGATGCAATAGGAAACAGGCCTCAATTCTCCAAAAAAACAGTTCCACAACTCCTCACTCCTCAAAGTTTTATGAAATAGGGCCCAGGTCTGCCTTAAATTAAGTCAAGGTAGATGATACTGGTTTACCTAACGCTTATTTAAAGTCTGTACGTAAACGTTGCAGTATACATTATTTTCTCAGATTAAAATAGGCGAGTTAAAGATGACGAATTCAACCTTCGTGCAACATTTCGACAGTTGTTAAATGTTCAAGTTTTTGGCAGCATTGGAATATTCTTGTTCACAATTAAAAAAGATATTTGGCAAATTCACCAACCTCACTAGACAGTTCCTCCGCTGGTTCCCCTGTTTCCATATGTTGCTTGTCCACTTGGCAAACTTCCTGTAGAACCTCCATATGTTTTTGCAGCACCTGTTCCACCGATGTACCCACCCCCAAATTGTGCCACTGCCATGGCCATGATGGCCATCAACAGCATTAGAGCGAACTGGAAAACAACGAAAAAAGCTTGTTAAAATATTACTTAGCAATCTTTGAATTTATTATTTCTTAATTTTAATACAAGTACTCGTGATTCTTAAAACGAAGATAACACACATCAGGGGAAATTTATTCAAAAACACTACGAGAAGTAGAATGTAATGGATTTTTAAGATTTTTTTCTTGTTTTGGAAAATTTGTCACAGAGGAACTACTGAGGGAAAAGTTTCTTGAATTCTTGTCAATATAGTTATTATATTGAAATTTCCTTAATTAGTAAAAATAAAGTAATAATTAAGAGAACGCTGTAGGTAAAATATTTTTTGGGACTTGAATGATCACAAATGATAATTTTAGCTGGCATTTCCATATGGCTATTTATTTAATAATATTTATAATTTAAGAACGCCATAGGAAATTTTTAGAAAGACTTGATCATAAACAAAGGATTTACATGTACATACATGACGTACATTCTATGACGGAAATTTTTAGTTATGTTTTCATGCGTTGATAAGCGACATTTTTTGGAAACGTTTCGTAGGAAACGATGGACTATAAGAGAGTTTTTCTTTCATAGTGTTTTTCAAAAATGTTAGTTACAAAATAATTTTTGTTTGAAAACAAGATCATTTAACGAAAATGATCATCTGCAGTAAGCACTATTTTTAAGTGAATTTTGGCCTCTTTAACACGATTATTATCCTAAATAGGTGGTTTTCAAAGTATCAAGACGTGTCTTTCTTAAATTTATATTTCGAATTTTTTAAAAATAAACATGTATTCGTTTGACGATTATCTTATCAAATTATTCAAACTGCAACCAAAATGATTGACAGTGGACAAATTAAATATAGGATATTTACCATTCCTTTAGACAACATAATTTAACTTAGAATTAGTTGAAGTTGATATTGCCTTTGAAGTTTCAATTCAGAAATGAGCCCCAGACTTTAGCCAGGGCTTATTTATAAGGGTTAAATTGACCTTGGTGCGACATGATGTGAAATTTCTTTTAAGAAATGAACATAAGTTGCTTTTTTCAACCTAAACGTTGCACGATTTGTTTTATTTTAAAATGTCAGGTTGATTTTATTTTTTTCCTTTACAAGGAACTTGTAAAAACCCATTTTAAATCTGCATAGCGTCATAGTGGCGTTACTTTAAACTAATTCTGTAATTTTAGGATTAAGTTTTGTTATATACTCCGAATCGTGTACTACTTTGTTTTTTTTTCACGGCTGAAAGTCGACAAAATATGACTACCTTAATGGAAGTACTGCTTTCAAATCGGTTGCTCAAAAAAAACTGAACGCAAAGCAAATCTGGGACTGATTGTAAACTGATTTATTTCAATTACAGGGAAATGCACTTATAACCAGTTTTCAACTATAAATATATTACTGGCAGACTGGTTGCTACAAGTAACTACTTAGTTTACACCAGATGTGTAACAATCTTGGTTTAATACCATTTTCTCCATGTTTTCTCCATCAGGTTACAAATATACTTTGCAACAATGCAAATGATCGTCGAAAATATAGATTGACTAATGCCTACATATCCCTCGTCAACTGTCATCATGAAATATTTACTTTAGTACTAATTAATCATAGCTACTACTTGACTACTTATTTAGGATGAATTTTTCAAATATACATGAATATTTTGGTTGATGGTGATGGAAACACCAGGATTGAAGTTATTTTGAAACAATGTGACAAATGATAGATGAATGATAACACACATTTCGATAAAGACTTTGTTTTTGTAATACTGTATTAGTAATGTAGGAACAGCTTTGGGAATTTAATAAAAGACAAAGAGAATATCAATAATATAATGATGTGAACCTAACAGGCACAATTCTTGGAAAAACTTCCAGAGTTGGTTTTCAGTGTATTTCTTTGAAATATGCCATATTCCTTTCGTTATTATTACTTCTGAAAAGTATAATTTGAAAAATAATTAAAATCCATTATTTTTGCAAGTTCTTCCAACATTTTCACATATTATCTCACATAATTATTCATTTTATTAAGTATTTTTATGTAGAAATGTCTAAATTCCATCATCTCTGACCTAGTTTTTCTTACAATTTTGTATGCGCCAGTTTATAAATGCAAGGAATATTTGGAAGATGGTCTTATGCTGGTCCAATACTCTCAAAAAAGGCCCGATTTTTGACATTTGTCAAATTTGAGGCATATTCTCACTTCTCGTTTCGTAAAAATGCTCTATCCCATTAGCAAAATTGCGAGCATTTTCTAAAATTCGTTTCCCATGTCGGTATTTCTTGGAAAAAAAGCACTGCATAAAGGTGTGATAGCTTGACCATAACACAAACGCTAAGCGTAGTATAATTATTGTTACATTAACATAATGCAGTCAATTACATTTCGTATAAGTTCCTGGAGCAGCAATTTAAGATAAATGGTTTAAAGTAGCATTTAGGCCTTGGTACAATCGTCACATTCTATCTTCAGTCTGTTGAGCTATACATATGATGCAAGATGTAAAAGGGAATTTAAAGGTGAATACATGGTCCTTAGAAATGTAAGTAACAAGTCAAAAATGTTAGAATTTGAAATGAATCTTTATTTTTTCACTGTTTTACAAGTGCATTTGCTAACCAATTCTACATCTTTTAATAACGGGCTTTAAAATAGAGATTAAAAAGTCATAATCCAGTCGGCTTTCCATTGGCGTCATAGTTTCTGGAAAGAAATAACGTATAGCAACTTAGAAGCAATGAGGCATCGACTATTGTAAAATGCTGGAGAGACAACGTTGAGCAGGTTCTGAATTATGAATCATTCCGAATTACACGGAGGAGACAGGAGAGATATCTCAGAAATGCAAATTGAAATCTACTTGTTTCAGGATTCACTTATCCGTCAATTGTTTGAACATATAATTTCATATCTAAAAATTCATTTGAACGTACCTCAGAATGTAGGGTTAATATCCCCCACCGACGGATCCACCACTGGATCCACCACCGAATCCACCACCACTGGATCCACCACCGAATCCACCACCACTGGATCCACCACCGAATCCACCACCACTGGATCCACCGCCGAATCCACCACCACTGGAGCCACCGCTGAATCCACCACCCTTTCCTCCTCCGTACCCACCACCAAATCCTTTTCTGCCTCCAGATCTGCCACCACCACCATATCCACCATATCCTCCACCGCCATATTGGGCAGTAGCCAGAGCAACTACTGCAACCAAGAGCAAAGCCAAGAGCTACGATACAGAGAAAATGGAATTTATACTTCACAAATATAAGATATAAAGTTACGAGTACTAAATTGAAAGAAAATCTTAAGTAACGATAATGTGTTTGTGATCAATATTTACCATTCCTTTAGAAAACATCTTTGAGCTTCTTACGTTTCCTTACAGTGTGCGGATATGTCCTGGTGATGACTGAGACCTATTTATAGGGATATCATTGCATGCCAAGCATGATGTGACGATTCTGAATTTAACACAAAATCGATGGTTTGACTTTATTTTTTGTTTTCCACGAATTTCCTTTGTTTTTCAATTCTGCAAATTTTGAATGGGTGTTCCGTGTGCTTTCTTTTGAGCTTAATTGGCTTGCCCTTTCATTTGTGGCATTTTTGTTTAGTTCTATAAAACTGTTTGGTTCTGAATTAATTCTGAACCAATTTCTGAGAAACTGAATTACGGAAGTCATGCGACATTATTCATGTATGGTGACCAAGATTTTATTTAGCTAATCAATGGAGCATTGATGGCGGTAGAGATTTTTCCAGAAATTATTCAAAATTGGTTGAGGTGTCATTTTGTTGCAAAACTAATCAAGTTCTAAAGTCACTTTAGAAACGCCCTGTATATACATGTACAGTAGTTATAAAAGTTAGATAATATCCATATACTGTATTTATTTAGAACTTGTCCTGTTAACCGGTTATCAGAAAGCATTCGTTTATATTACAAGCAAATATAATATACTGATCGCTTTCTTCAGGCTACCATGCTCATTTTAAACTTTTACGGTAAATTTTAATTTGTATTCCGTGTTGTGCATTTACCAAAGAAAAATGCTTTTATCAAATTTTGGGAAATTTACCCTACGTTACCCTGCATTGCGTGACATGACCATTCGTTTAGTTAATTTTTTTTTGGTTTTCCACGAATTTCTTTTGTTTTTCAATTTTGTTAATTTATTTTTTAGCTTGGCCGCTTTTTTATTTTCGTTCTTTATTTGAATTCCGTAAAATGTAATGACTTTTTGAAAATGTTTATGGGATGTGTACATGGCGTGTGCATGTATAACGTCATTTGACTTTAAGAATTGACTGTGGTATGATCTAGGCATCCTTATCTGTAAAGATGTTCCAAAATGGACAACTTTTATCGAGTACATATTGATATTTTAATTGATTCAAGTCCCAATTGAATGCAATATTTTGTAATTTTCAGTAAATTCAAAAAGGATCATAGCATTGTTTTAAGATAACCACACTCTTGTCATCTCACCCCGAACAGATGGATCCGGCATGTCATCATTTTGATGATGCTGATTTTTAATTCAATGCTTAATTTTGTTCACGTGTTTCCCGAAAACGCTAGGGATACCAAACGATAACGTTGTAAAATCCTGAGGTATAATGATAAAAAGTTAGACGGATACAACGTTTTGTACGAATTTTTAACAATCCAACCATTTTTAATTAAGCGCTAATTTTGTTCATCTCAATTTAACTTTACTGTTGTTCAACGTTTGAACCTATTGATTTTTGTATTGAAATAAACTTACCAAATAATTTTGTTCACTAAATTACTGTATTCAGTTTTTTTTGCCTCCTGAAAAGTTGATTTCTTTAACTTACAACGTTCATAGAGTACGTAAAATCCATTAATCCTGGTAGTGTTTGAAGCATTTTCTCCTATGATTTTCGGCCACTATACCTACAGTATGTGTTATGGTTTGGCATCCTTCAGATTTAAAATCCATTAATTCTGATTAACCCATCAGTCGTAACCATATGGTTTGGCACCCTTCATATAATACTTAAAATCGATTAATTTTGAAAGTTTCTCCAAAATTTTCTCCTATTACCCATGTATAATCATTGGAATGGTTATTTTTTTGGGATCGAAATATGTAGTTTTTAACTTTAGTATGTGCCAATATATAAGACTAGTGTGTTGCACTTCATATATTGAAAGTGTTCTTATCATGGCCCATTACTCTCGTGCCGATTAATTTTCGGAGCCCAAACACATTAGCAAAATTGCAATTTAACATTCATCGAATTCACTTGGGAAAACTCGAATCACATTCACACGTACATGTACATGTATTTGCGCTTAAAAGTACCGGTAAGTGGCAGAGCAAGAAATTAAGAGTTTTAAATGAATCTTTATTTTTCCACTGTCTTACAAGTGCATTTGCTAAACGCTACAATTTTAGTAATAACGCGTATTAAAAGAAAGGTGATTGAGAAGTCATTATCCAGTACGTTTTCCTTTGCCGTCATTGCTGTTTCTGTAAAGAAATATTGGATGATGTTAGCATTATTGATGCTATTCCAAATTCCACCTAATTATGCAATAAAGACAAGATGGCAATGCAAACACATCCATTGCGGGACAACAGACACAGTTTATGTTCATGAATAACTGAAACTTAACATCGACTATTTTTAAAGGTTGAAGCGACAAAGTTGAGCAGGTTCTAAATTAAGAGCCATTCCAAAATAGGTGACTGACTCAGAAATGTACGCAGAATATTTGCTTGTGTATTTCACAATGTACAGTGTATTTGAAACTACATACTTACAAAAAGGTGATGTATTTTTGAATTTTAAACTTTATTTTTGCCAGTTCTAATTTATTTACTGAATATTTTAGATGTTTTTTTAAATTCAGAATTGAGAGTTTTTAAACCTCGAAATTATGAAATATAGCAAGGCTTTTGACATTTTACAATGCATGGAATATAAATTGTAAAATGCATTCTTCAATAGAAACGGAATTTATTACACTATGCGGTACACAACA
>JAQGAF010005113.1:0-12714 GCA_034687865.1 Kryphioiulus occultus | reverse complement strand
TCTGCCCCCTGGCGTTGGTGATGGGCCCAATAGGTGCGAAAATAGGCCAACGTTAAAAATTCCACAAACAAACAAAGTTATATCATGTCTGATCTTAGAGCAGGCCTGATTGTAGCCACAAAATGTTGGTTTACATGCCATGAGCTATACATTGTGTTGGCGAAGAATTGCTACCGAACAATCCATTTACCTAATACTGAGCAAATTGCTTTTTCCGTTATCTCAAGTGGGAGCTGATGCAATTTCTTAGAACGATCTCTGTAATAGATGAGGAATATTCTCAAAGACGATGAGTGCACTCAGATGAGGCGTGAACAAATTGAAATTGGAAGACGAAATGTCCGACAATTTATTGATTACCAGCACAATTGTCGAAATAGCTAAACTTCATCATTGTCAACAATTGGGAAGCAGAAAATGCATGAATCAGACTTTGGAATCAGACTTTAATCAGATGGTTTTGGCCATCTTGGAAAACTACAGTAGCATGGAAATGCTGGAGGATGAGCTAGCGCAGCTTAAAAGCATTTCGGTTACATTACGGTATATGCCCTGCTGCTGGCCTGTTCCAACATAGGCACTATGAGATGATGGGCTTCTCCTAACAACTCGTAGGCTAGCTGTGATTGCCTGCAGGTAGAGCAGTCAAAGTAAATTACAATTTTCGGTTTGTTTATATAGGTTCCAGAAGGTAAGGTTACGATAAACACAAAAAATATACGAACAAAAACAAACAAAAAAGCATAATAAGGTTAAATTCCGATAGTCAGGACAGGTGAACTAGAAAAGTAGGGTTGAAATATACACACATGTATATACAAGTACTGCACATTTGGCGCATGCCATATAATGTAGTATTGTAATTAGCAGGATTAGTGATGATGAAATAACAAGAGCAAGGCTGGTTGTGTGGTTATTATCGAAATGAACAAATGGTATACAAGTGAAGGCTAAGTGGACTCCCAAATTATACTGGCGACCTCTGGGGGCTCAGTATCAAATAATGGCGCTTAAGGGGATTCACTTTTACAAAGTTGAACTTCTATACGAAGCATATCCAAAATTTTAAAAACCTTGCCAATACATTCTCTTTCCAGCACCATTAATTTTGAGAGTAACATGAAATATTGCAACACTGTTAAGTGCAAATTTTATATAACATGAAATACATGTAAGGAAATTTGTTTGCATGTCGAATGATAGGTCAAAAAATCTATAAGAAAATGGCATCAGTATCCACAGGCTCTCCACTCTATATTTCAATTTGAGCATTAGGACCTACACAACATACAGTACTACTATCAGAAGGTAGTAGTCATGTCAAAATTTTGAACAAATGAGACGTGATGAATTGGATTACTCCTCTTATGTCTCATCAGCTCTGCAAACCGGAAGTCTTAAAATTCAACTCAATCGTCCAAAAACAAAGTGTTTTTGACGCTTTTGTCATCAAGGTTCATTACCTACAGCCACAGCCAACAGAGGATGTGGTATTTTCATCGATTGGAGAATGGACCATATTCTTTTCTGGGTCAAGTGTCTTTCCAACTTGTTGAACATCGAGTGAGGTTTTAGGATGAAGAACAACGAATTTAATTATATGGCTTTTTGGTATTGACATTTAGCTAAGAGGAGACAGAAGAGACATCAGAAGTGTTCAAGCATTAAAGTAAACAAGTACATGTGGTGCCATGGAGACAAATCCATCAACAAAAATGTTGGACTGCAAACGATACACCGAAACAATGGCGTGTGGCGACTTCAAAACGTGCTAATGGAAAATCTCTGCAGTTTTACAACTAGAATAATCTAATTTTAGGTGAAAAATAATACTGTAATTTGTTTTACTGACAAAATTTGTCTACAAATGTGTGTTCGAATACCATAAAATGCCAATGTAGGTAACAGTGGAATATGGTTTTCTCCAATTTTATTCTCGGAGTTTAATTTCTTTACGAAGTTTAGAACAACGATTAAAAAAACATTTCCAGTGTTATTTTCTGGGTGTACCCTGGTTGTTAGGGGTAGTCAAAGTTAGATTAAGTTAGTTAGCCAAGTTAAGTAAGTTTAGTCAAAGTTAGTTAGGCAAAGTTGCTAAGTTGATTAGGTTAACACACAAAAATACCGAAAGCTAGGATAGGTGCTAGGAAAGCTAGGATCTTGTCTGCTGAAAGTAGAGTTGATGTACATGTATAAGTATTATGCACATTTGGAGCAGGGACTATACCGAAGTGTATCCCATTTTCTCTATGATTTTATTATGAGTTGGTGTTGTCTTCCTCGTCAAGAGAAGACAGACCCTAGTCATGTCAGTGGTAAATTTAGCAGTTTATTAGCCCACCAGTCTCTTATATCAACATGGGAGTTTTTTCATTCTTCTTCTATAATACTAGATCATTAAAAAAACATGGAACACCGCTTTTGAATTACACCTGCGCGTGTATATTTTTTCTTGGAAACATCTTCAGAACAGTTTTATTTTACTGCAATGACGTGCATTTCCATTAGCAATTATGCGAATTTCCGCTTGGTAAATAATAGCGCAATGCTGTTCTCACCCCAATGGCTTATTATGGATTCTCCATAGAACTATACAAAACATATCACTCTGAGGCACGTTGTCAAGTGCAGATTGTACCTCTACACAGAAAACTGGAATCTTTTTCCATATCGCACCAGAAAGATGATATTTTACTAAGGACTCGGATTTGGAAGCATCCTCCCACATAGTAAACAATTTTGGAAGTTTATTTTGAAGTAGGGAAACTCAAAATGACGAAAAATCAACGATCACAGATGATGCCTGTTGACAGAGTTGCCATCCAATCCCAAAATAACAAAATTTCTTCTATCATAACATTACACTGTGATTGAAAATGGTGGTGCCAAATTTGTGCATGACTTTTGCCCTATAAATGTCATCCCACTTGCTTTACAAAATCAAAAACTGTATACTATTGAATAGTCCCTGCTCCAAATATAAGCCCGACACATTTAGCACAGGAACTATAAGGAAGTGGGCTATTCCTAACGGCTCATAGGCTAGCAGTGATTGCCTGGCGGTTAGGGGCAGCTAAAACAGGCACTAAATTGCTATTTTAGTTCAAGTTAGGTTAGATTAAACACAAAAGTTAACATATTTCGATAGCTAGGACAGATGCCACCAGGGGCCAAAAACGCTGGAATCCAATTTCCTTGACTATTTCGGGTTTCCAATGTATCTAACACATTTTCAAATAATTCCTTGTTAAATCCACGGAGTCGTCATTCCATTTGCATACTACATTGATGTTCTTTTTCAAGATTCTAATAAAAAGGTGTAGCCATCCCATCTCAAAAGATACCTCTAATCAAAATTGTTGTGCCACAAAAAAATGTCCAGACAATTTACGAACTTCCTCCGACTTTTCACTAACTTTCCAGACTTTTCAAGCTTTTCCAGATAGTCACCCTGGCACAAGATGAAGCGCCTAATCAATCAGCAAATTTTCTTTCAATTTTCATCCAAAAATTGACTGCTTGTCGCAAATATCTGCTATATCTACATGTATATCAGTTTTGCCCAATTTCCACTGTAATTTTTTTTGCAAATATATGCTCTAACTATATCAGTTTTCCCCAGTTTCCAAACAATTTTTCCAGATTTGCGATCAGTTTTGCTCCACATGCATAAGGATTCAGATGACACCCGAGTGTTTATTTATACCATTTAAGTGACCCCACAGGGACACGTGGGTATGCAAATGAGGTTTCCAAGCGTGTACCATAAACGCAATTAATTCGAACTCAAAGTCTGTTAAGATGAACAGTTCGTGATGCTCCATAAAACCATTACCAACACAATGGCAAATTAGCTATAGCGATAAGTGCTTAATCATGTCTACACGGATTTTATCTTACATGTAGCTTTCATTGCATCTCCTATATGTTGATCTTGAAGACGTTCAGATGCACCATCAAAGACATGAATAAGCTTCCGTTGAGGTTTCAATAAGATAAGATCTTGTAGCGTGGGCCTTTAGGCTTTTAATTTTCAATTTGGATTGCAAATTGTTTACTCATTAGTTTTAGACATAATGGTTTTAGATTCATTTGCCTCCTACATTTGCCTTGTATTTACCCAGGGTATGGACTAGCAATGACTGAAATTCGTTTACTTTTCCGGTTTCCCCATCATTCAAATGGAAATAATTTTGGGGAAAATCCATGAAATATTCAAATTAATGCGATGTGCCTTACTGTCGTTTTTGAAATTTCTTCAATTCTGTATCCAGCAAGGTAGCACTGACTTGGTATTCATGGCCTTCTGGCTTTGGGGTAAAACCTTGTGACATTTAGAACATGTTCGTTTAATGCATCCTGAACTTGACCTTTTAATCACGAAAGTGATTCCATGTTATAGTATGGTGGCTCACTAATGATATTTTCATGTTACAAGAAATCGATTTCTGAGAATTGAACGCAATTTGCATGAGTAAGTTTCATGCAGCCTCCAGAAAACTCGATAAGAGGAAATAATTCCAGGGTATTAGACCATATCCGGTAGCAACGTAAATTAATCTAGGGCCCATTCTCATCGACCTTACTGAGGCGTAAGTAGCTTTTGAGCTTATTACTAGTGGTATGTTTACTACTCGATAAATTGAATGGAGCAGAGTAGGATTTCAAAATTAATTTTCCAAAATCTAGTATTTCTTAATTCGAAATGTGCTTACGTAAGGAAGGGAAAGCTTAATGTTGGCCTGAAGAGTAATTCTATGGTAATTTTATTTGAAATTGCAATTATCATTGGTGATCATGGATACACTGATTCATAATTGAAATTTTGGATAACTTTTTTTGATTAACCCAATAATAATGTAGTTTTTCATATAGCTGCCCCAAGCAGCCAGGCAATCACTGCCAGCCTACGAGCAGTTAGGAGAAGCCCACTTTCTCTTAATGTCCATGCAGGAGCAGGGATCAAACTGTCTAGACCAGCTTCGTACATATACATTGTATTTCTTCAGTTTAGCCCTGCTCAATGCATTCTACGCAAGTTTATTCACGTTACAATTCAAACGTGATTTATAGAATCAGGTCGTTCTTACACTGAATTTAGTTTTGGATCGCTCAACAATGGGCTGATCAATAGCCTGGCAATGCTTTATCAGAAAGTGGTCATTTCCGGTCAAGAGCAAAGCAGCAAGGCGTCAACAAATCTTCGTTAATTCTGGAAAACCTTTTATATTGTGTTATTCGAGAAACCATAACATTGCCAGACACCTGTTGGTTTCAAATGCATTTTTTCTGCGTTTAACACATTGACCCTACCAAATTTAACTCAATCAAACATCACGTATAGTTTAGCTGTGTGTCAAATCCTATCATTCTAAAACGTATGAAAGTCGGTTAAAACTGAATTCGAACATATTCAACATTTTTGTCAAACACTTCAAGTTAAATAAATTGTTTGAAAAATAAATGATTTTCTTAGGTATACAGCAACGTGAATACAAAACTACCTTCACATGTTCAAAACTCTGCTACAAATTGACAATTTTGATTCCTATTTGCTTGATTCCCTTTAAAGTTTTTCGAAATATCCTTGTGTGCCTCAAGCTCCATATCACGCCCAGTGAATTCAGTTTTGGGCAATTCAGCATTTTGTTTTATAAATGGTGCAACGCGCGTGGACAACCCTGAATAAAATTAATTGAAAAAGAATTCGTCATCAATAAACAACCAAGCTTAGTCGGATAACCTGTAAATTGATTATTTTTACAAGCCATTTGACAGCTAGAGTTTCACGCTAGCTGAATTTCCATCGTACTTTCAACTTTAACATTTCCCAACGCTTTCAAATATATGGTTCATACAATAAAAGGCTAAATGTATATTTGCTAAACACGTACATGTACATGGATTAGCGTGGGAAGTGGGGGCGTACCAATATAGCCCAGCAATCCATTAATCATAGAAAATAAAAGCTAAATTCATTTTGATTACATGTTTCTGACCATAAGGTTCCACTGTTTCTACAAAATAATCTTGTTTTAATCACCTAATATATTCTGCTGACAGTGATGTAACATGCAATGAGATTTTTTAAAATAGTGTACCTGCAGGTGCTGAATGCCAGGTTCATTTTGATACGTTTTGAATACTTTCTTATCGTTCCTACTCCAAATGTGATACTCGTCGAATAGTTGACTGACACTTGTCGGATTTTCATCTTTTTTTAAAACAACTTTGTGTTAACCCTAGTTAACCCTAACCTAACCTGTGCTGCACCTTTAAGATGGCAATTCTTAGGTACTCCAACGTGCGTATTGTTTGCCATCTTTCAGGGGCTGGTCTAGCTGTAATTTGCTATGTTTAACCACCCATACAGGGTATATATAATCAAAAACGTTAAATAATAAAAGCAATGTTAGTAGTTGTTCTAACTTTTTGAAAATGTGTTACTCAAAACTCCAACAGATTTTTAAAAAATTAATGTTTGTAATGAGAGAAAGACTTAATGACCACCTTGTAAATAAGATGTGAACATTTGGAGCAGAGAATATAAAGAAGTATATAAATAAAATATTATAAAGCACGTAATATTGTAATGGCAATACTATAGAAATCGCATAATGACTCTACATGTACACTCTCACTTTTGAAAACTGGCAATAACGGTTGCCATGATTGAGGAGCAACAACATGTCCATGAACATAAAGTACCTGTAGTACTTTTAAAAATCATTTTAGTACAATTATAAATGCCTAGTGAAAATCCAGACAAAAATGCGGTATTTGCAGCCATGTACATTTGGTAAAAAGCAATTTAGAATTAGAACTGCTCGCAGGATGCTCGCTTCCATCCCATAAAGAGTAATGGCTATCACATTTATAATTTGATTAAGTCGGTCTTGCGCATTTCGTGCATTTTTGCATACTTTTGTCCAATATGTAGCCCAAGACTCACTGCCATGGCGTCCAGTAAATTGAACATTCTGGCTTAATTAATTAGGACATTAATGCGAACCTATTTGTTGCTTTCATACAGATTTTATATATGGCAATAAAATGTGCAAGCTGCATTTTTATGATGTTCACGAACTTCAAAACAGGGGAAATTAAAGGACTAATTAAGTTAGGCATATAGCAGCTGCACTGACTACAAATATTCGTAATCAAATCTGAAGTTTATAATTATTGCAAGATGGTGTATTACTACAACAACACAAACTTTTACAATTTAGTTCAACTGAATAAATTCCAGCCATTAAATCAACCAGTAATCAGGGTGAGTACTAATTTCTGAAATTGAAATTCCCCGAGTTTTCCAGGGTAATAGTCTAATTTTTTCCAGGTTCAATAAAACAATTTTAATGATTGCATAATTAATACACGCAGATTTTGACTTAGGATAAAGCTAGTGTTTAGATATAAATAAAAATGCACCAGAAATTATGGATTTATACCCACAGTTCTACCAAGGATATTTAATAATATTTGTAATTAATCTAAAAATTACCGGAACGCCATAGACGAATTTTTCCAAAACTACTTTTATATGATATCCTTTAGCCAGCATTTTCACACGAAAATGCACTATCTTCAATAGTATTGATACATACAGTAATATTAATTATTGTAATTATTATAATAATTAATAAATAATAATAATACTGTACGATCCCAGATGATAATTTTACACAGCATACTAAAAATGATTCAGAAATATTTGTTGAGGGTAGAAAACGTCACTGGCAGTATTTTTGAAACCCTTAATTCAAGTAATAGATTTTCAGGATATTTCCTTAGAACGTTTTACGGAAATATTTATAACGAAGGGACTACTGGTACAATTTTATAAAAATGCTAGATCACCATAAATGGTGATATTGAAAAACTTCAGTTTTCAACTCAAATTCCCCGAGTTTTTCAGGTTGTTTAGGTTGAATGTAAAATTTCCTGAGATCTCTGGATTTTCCAAGGTGGTAATTTTAACGACAAAAATCACTTGTACTAGTTAGAAAAATTCCATTACTGCATTGAAATAGCCTTAGAAGCCTGTAGAATATAAACCATTTCTACAGTGGTTCATTAAATGTTATTCGCGCTCATAAACAATGTGGAATTGTGTGCAGGTTAAACGATAGTAAAGGCATCGTCACCTTGTTCATGCTTAAATTCCATTATTATTAATGAGCACCAGCAGTAGAAAACAAGGGCAACTGCCTTTATGAGTCATAAATTAAGTAGTATTTCCTGGCTTCACTTAGCCGATAAATTTCTCCATCCATTGGAGACTGAAATCTTTATTCATCTCGGGGAAAATGAGATGGTTGAAATATTATATAGGTGACTATTGCTGAAAGCTATAGTAGTCATGAGAAGTTGGAAAACTTATACATTTTTAATCTTAACTTGAAAGTATGTATCAGGTTTCATTTTGTGTACGTTGCATTGCAGGCGGTTAATACGTTCCACCAACTCGTTTCCTGAGCCATCAACAACCAATCAGATAGTTTCGCATAATTCATTTGGATGAACTTATTTATTCAATTAATGGAGAATGCGTCAAGTTCTCCTTGCCTCCAAAGGCACGCGTCATCGTGTGCCACTTGCAGTAATAAAATCCTTTCATAGTCTCAAAAACATGTTTGCCTTTACGTGCACAATCAAGATAAATCGCTTGCATCAATATCCCCACCAAATTTCCATCTAAAAAGCATGGATCCCTCGTTGTCAAGAGGCCAGAATTATTGCATGTCTCTGATAGATTGTATAAAATGTAAGGGAAAGGTAACTACACTTTGTATATGCAAATACAGTAGAACCTCCAAACTTGACCACCTCCACAAGTTTACAACCTCTCTATGTTGACCACACTTTAACCGATCGGACGATCACCTCATTAACTCAATGAAAAGTGACCTCTACATGTTGACCACCTGTACCTCTGTTTGTTGTAGTTTGACCACTTGGTTATTTACTCTCTGTATGTTGACCAGCACCTGCAAAATCGAGTAAAATGTGGTTTACTCAGAAACCAAATATCCGATTTAATATAGGAAAATGTGTTTTTAGACAAATTATTCCTCCTATAATTCGCCTAATTTGCATAAAAATCCATATGCATATTTGAGGGGTAAAATGCCGAACTTAAAGTAACCCAAATTTGCATTATTTATGACATATGCATTCTCGTACCCCTGTGGCTATAAAAGTGTTTCTGAATGAAATTTGATTATCAGAGCTTAATTAACACACATCCAGACATATGGCTTCTCGATAAAATGACCACCCTACATCAAAAGTAGCCGCACAAGTTGTACAGCTGTTCTTCTGTGAAACTCAGCAGAAATCATTTTCACACTAGGCGAATTATAAAGAGTAATAAATTGTCTACGAAACAATTTTTTCGATTTTAAATCCGACATTTGGTTTCTGAGAAAAACACATTTTTTTACTCCGAATTTTTTGCTCGTAAGTGTAGATTCATGCTTCTCACTCAGTTAAGATACAGACTTTATTAAACAACAATTTAAGCTGCAGTACGTTAACTCCTTCGAAGCTAATATGTTTCACCACAACGTGCTCTTGTTGTCTTGTGTTTCTTCACCTGGTTTTGCTGATTCTATCAAAAACATGTAGCTTCTAAAGATGTTATAAGTTATAATGGTCGACATTTCCGGTGTGATGCGTATTTGCAGAGTATCAAAAATATTTTCAAGCTCGATCAAGGTGGTGATAATCTTTATTAAGAAATAAAGCATAAACACCACATTTCGCTCACTTAAGAGCTTCATCAGGTTTCTCTAATATCAAAAAGCATAAAAAAGGAAATTACGTTGCAGCTAACACATCTGTTACAGCTAACAAATCTGAAGCTCGTGCGCAAAATGTCGTGTTTATGCTTTATTCCTTAATAAAGTTTATCACCACCTTGATCGAGCTTGAAAATATTTTCAATGTTATAATGTAATTATTCCAAAAGTATCGTGCATGTCTTTGACTTTCCCTTGCTTTGTTTTGTATTGAACTAGAAATTTAATGTCTGGGTCCTAAGCCTCGACGACATAGGGCATGGCTTGCCCTTTTATCAAAAATTTCGGTCCTTCGAAAAATATTTGTATATTTTTTGTAGTCGCACCTGAAGAAGGAGTTAACTCTCCGAAACGTAGTGCAGCTTTGTTGTTTAATAAAGTTTGTATCGCGACCGTCAGAAATTGCAGCAAATGCAAAATATGCCTCTAATGTGTGCGCTTACTGTATATTGGTTGGCCGTGGTCTCCGTCTAAATTTCATTTATAAAACCTTGTTTTTACACCCGTTGAAATTACGTACCGTTACACCCATCAGGTGAGTCGAACATGGTCTGGCCCGGGCTCAACGCTCCCGTCATCCGTGGCAAAGAGATCGTGGAGAGGCGCCAGCTGCCACCAGACCCCGAACGAGAGGAAAAGCTGAACAAGATCCGCGACGCATCGAGCTCGGCGTTCCGCATGCTCAAGCTGTCGCCGCTGGAGCGGGGATTTTCGGGGACGAAGATGCCGGGCCGCAGCGTCGGACCTCCAGATCCGGTCGGCGAAGGTAGCCCATGGAGAACCCATCGAAGAGTCTGGAAAATGAAAAATCCGTAGGAGTATAAACTAATATCTCTTTTTTTCTTCTGCCCGAATCGAAAAACAGACAAGTTTGAAGGATTTGACACCATAGTGCTCGAGGTTAGTAGCCAGATGCTAAACATCCAAACTGCTTGTCGCGTAACACTAATCGTCCGTTTTAACACGCAGATGAAAGCCGTAACAAACATGAGCGGAAACTACGGACGCAAACGTCGCATGAGCGCATTCGTTGTAACTGGAAACAAAAACGGGATCGCAGGTGGGTCTAAATCGCAGTCTGTAATATTGGTCAATTTAAAGGGGACCCTACACGAGCATCATTACTGTCAGTTTCGACAAATACGGACAGTAAAACTGGTCATGTATGGGCAATACTGATGTATTGATGTTCGATACTGACGATTATCCGGATTTTCGGATAACTACTGTCAGTATCGACATATTGACATTAATACCGATCGTGTAAGGGCGTTCGTCAGTATATCTGTCAGTATCGAACCAGCAGCCATGGAAGACTGACGTACCACATTCGTTAAGCTTTGTCGAAGAAATTCGTACGAGAACACATTTTCCGCTGTTTTTCTCAATCATCATCATCGTATACCGTTTGCGAGTGAGTATTGAAATTATCGCTAAATAAGCCTCGTAAGTCTCCAAATAGGCTTTTGCCTTTCACTTCGATCCGTGGTACTTTAGAACCTCACTCGACGAAGTTCACGATGGTACTGAGCTTTTTACTGACAGTAAAATATTGACCATGTAGGGTCGCAAAAATATTGACGCATACTGTCATTTCTACTGATTTTAAAGTGACTGACAGTATTACTAACCGTGTAGGGTCCCCTTCAGTAAAAAGCTCAGTATCATCGTGGACTTCGTCGAGGGAGGTTCTGAAGAACCACGGATCGAATTAAAAGGCAAAAGCCTATTTGGAGACTTACGAGGCTTATTTAGCGATAACTTCAATACTCACTCGCAAACGGTATACGATGATGATTGAGAAAAACAGCCGAAAAGTGCGTTCTCATACGAATTTCTTCGACGAAATTCAACGTATGTGGCACGTTCGTCTTCAATGGCTGATGGCGCGATACTGACAGATTTACTGACGAACGCCCTTACACGGTCAGTATTATTGTCGATATCTCGATACTGACAGTACTTATCCGAAAATCAGGATAATCGTCATTATTGAACATTAATGCATCAGTATTGCCCTTACACGATCAGTATTACTGTCTGTATTTGTCGAAACTGACGGAAATAATGCCCGTGTAGGGTCCCCTGAAGACTCCCGAAATACTTACTGCTATCGGGGGCCTCAGTATCGTCCTCGTCACCCTGAAACGAAACTTATTAGTTATGAGAAAAACTCGACTAGTGGATTTCGGCTCGGGGATGAATTTGACGTTACCTCGCTGCTCGAACCTTCGTCGCGTTTGAGTTCAGGAGTTTCTGGTCGGTCCTTGTCGTTCCCACCTGCTGAGGGGAAAAGTGAGTGAAGTCAATATTTGTGGATTTGCAAAGTTTCGAAACCAAAATTAGCAAGAAATTCAACTAGATCCGGCAGAAATCTAAAGATCTGAAATACATGTTTACATGAACTGAAATCTGTTTTAGCATAATTTCGATCGATGCTTTTGGTTGCAATCTATAGCGTGTGGAATCGTTCTCGCAATGCAACGTTAACGTCAGTTTCGGATGTGAAATTATCCAGCGTTAGCTCAATTTGCATTGTGTAGAGTCAGTTTTGACCGCGGACATTTGCTGCAACTTTATGGTATTTTAATAACCTCACGATTCGACTAGCAGTTGCATGACTATAAATTCAGTAATAAAACTCAAACAGAACGAATAAAAATACCATTAAACCCTAGTTTTCGGTTGGTTGCGCAGCTCGCATTTAGCCAAACTAGATGTTAGAAAATGAAAAATTTATCTCAATAGTAGCGTGTGTACGAATCATATTTACTAGTAACATGAAATTCAGAAATACCTAATCTGCCAAACACTACTCATGCAGTTGTGTGGTGCATTTCAATTCAATTCAACTCAGTACCCTACTATCAGTAACTGAATACCGTGTGGTAGGGGGGTGTAATCCATCAAC
>JAQGAF010005112.1:0-12716 GCA_034687865.1 Kryphioiulus occultus | reverse complement strand
TAATAAGTGCAACGAATCCCATAAACAAACTTCTGTTTGCCAGAAATGCAGTTAATTTTCCATTCCTGTGATCATTTTGTCCTAAAATGTAACAAAAGAAATAGTTATAAGCTGATTGTTGCATATTCTTAATAATTCCAATGATATTTTTCGTCGACTTTGCCACTATTATCATGTGGGTGTCTTGTATACCAGACACCCATAAAATCCCAGTAGGCTCTGGCCCATGCTCATCATAAAGACCAATGAAAAAGTGTCGAATATAAAAAATATTTACCAAAAATATGGGAATCACAAATTGAATATGTGCTTTCCAGGAAAACAAATGATGCAGTATCATCGAAAATACTGCTGCCGCCAATATCTGATTGTTTTGCAGTATTGTTGAAATTCAGTTGTTTTGTAAAAATGCAATGTAGTTTTAGATTCGATAGCTTTCAGGCTTTGGCTATTATATATAAATGCCTAAGTATTGAACCAGACCATCATAAGCACCAAAGTTATTATAATTTGTTTATAATTATGTTTCCATTGTACACCACTTCAAATTTGTTTTTACCCTGTTTCAGGTATCCCAGAAGATGTTGGATATATCACATTGCATTGCCTGATGAAAACACTTCTTTCACTGAAAACACATGCAAGTTTGTAGCTATTGTGGGATGGCCGTAAATACAGCATTCTGTAAAATAAAAAAGAAAACAAGACTTTAGAATCAGGCTTATAAATAAGCCTGAGCAGCAGGAAACCGAAACCGGAAGTAAGTTTCCCACTAAGCCTAAGGTTTCTATAATTCAGAAACTGACATTTAGGGGGTGTATCTAGGTCATGTACAGCCATGCTTGGGCTCAAAGGGTCAGTGCACTGGACAAGACAATGGCCATACCCCATGACGCATTGCCAGAAAACAGGTGCAATGACGCATTCTGTCACGTGAGGGCGGCCATCTTGATAGGGGAGAAAGAAAGAAAAGGGCAAGGAGTGGCAGAACTGGACCAGAGCTTGTAGGAGTTGGACGTGTGTCCCTATGCTCGATTTTCTGCAGCAAAAATCCCAAGCTGGGATTGCTTTTGGCTGAGAGAAACAGAAAAAGAAACCTAAAAGTGCTGAACATACCTTGCTGCTGCTATCCTGTTGCTGTATTTCGGTAGTCACGAATTGCTGTTCCTGAGGCCCACTACTTGTTCCTGAATTCTTGAATGGAAATGGGAAAAATGCTGAAAGACTGTGGTGCAGTATTGGAAAATTGAATTCTGCGGATCCAGCCATAGGATTGGCTCACCTACGTTGGACGCCACCAATTTCGTCCTCAACAGCTACGGCAGCTTCCTGCAGAACTCTGGAAAATCAATAAAAAAAGGGATGAGTACCGAAAACTACACTAATCATACAGGGCTTAACTGTTAGGAGTGTTTTAATACGTTATTTATGTTAATTGCAGCATTCAATTATTAATTGAGCATGTATCTTGGAAGTATGTATTTTTCTTTAAAGTGCAGCTTAATAGGGCGCGGATTAGCCGCACATGTATTCCTTCATAAGGGATGTTAGTGGTCCTTAGGCCAGACAGTCAGCAGGCTGGATAGGAATAGTTGTATTTTACAGGGTTTACAGATTTTCCAGAAGCATCGAAGGTGCCGGAATTAGTACCTTACTTGAATTGTGCTTACCATGTGTCTATATGTTTATCGAGATCCTGTCTAGCTTTGTTCACGCGAGCCGAATAAACTATCACTTCCGAGTAGTTATTTTGTACTTAGTTTCGTTAACTTAATTCCTTTAGTGGAACCTGGCCACTCCGAACAATTTAATTTCGATTAAATTTAATTAGTCATGACGCAGTTAGGAGGCGGGACTGACTGCTCTGCACGTCGTTTAACCTAACTTTAATTCAAAAAACTCCCAACCACACTATATTCTTCAAAGTTTTTCGGCCCATTTGAAATCATTGCATTCTGAAAATAAAAAAAATTTATTTATGTAAATAAACAAAATTTTATAAGAAACTGTGTGCCTTATCGGAATATTGAACATCAGTCTTTTTTCGTGAACTAGTTGAGTGCTACTTTATTCAAGATGTCTTTTAATTCACTTGTAATATACATGTACATCGTTGTTTCCATGCTATAATATAAATGTACATTATCATTGACAAACCTAATGATAAATGTTATTATTTGTAATGTTGGGCTGTGACTGCTTGCGACATAATTATTACTATGTGGTATTATTGTAAAACATAGTTGCCAATCACTGTAAATGATGCATAAAAGCATACATGTACAATAATACATTATGCGAATGGAATTATAACACCCTGAACTTGCAAATGGACTTGCACTAAAAATATTTACAACTGAGGATATCCTTCCTGAATGTTTGAGAGTTGACTGCACACCACATCCACTAAGTGGTTTCAACTTAATGGCAATTATAAAAAATGAACGATCACATTATATCATTACAAATGCAACTTCACATTCAAATAACTACAAGGAAGTAGTCTTACACTCCCACTATCTATGGTGTATTTGATTGCTTCCTTCAAGGGAATTGAACGGTGAAACCTGCCTTGATTTTGTGAAAAATGAGGCAAATGTCACTTCACATCGGAATAATTGCTTACCTGAAGTTCGAGGGAGTTGAGTCGTCATCTGTCACTCACCACGTGGTCTGTGACCGCGTCCGGCGAGTGAAAGGAACTGCTACTTCGGATTGGAATTTATGGAAAATACAAGAAAACGAACTCAACATTTCTGAATTGCAACTGAAATATGCAATAGCAACAAAAAATCGGAATAATTGCTTACCTCAACTGCGAGGGAGTTGTCGTTATCTGTCACTCGTTACACAGTCTGTGACCTCGTCCAGCGAGTGAAAGGAACTGCTACATCGGATTGGAATTTCTGGAAATTACAAGAAATCGAACTCAAACAATTGTGAATTGCAACTGAATACGCAATAGCAACAAACAAATCGGAATAATTGCTTACCTCAACTGCGAGGGAGTTGAGTTGTCATCTGTCACTCGTTACGCGGTCTGTGACCATGTCCGGCGAATTAACGAACTGCTACATCGGACTGGAATTTTTATAAAAAATTATAGCAATTATTTCAACATTTCTTATTGAGTGATTAATGAGCTAGCACTTGTTCATTAATTATAATACAATGCTTTTGAATGGCATTTTAACTAACTTGTATTTTAAAGGTCCAGAATGTTGGGCATAACTATTACCCTCCCTGAAACTCGCAATGGCTGCACCCCTATGGTTGAATTGGCATCAGTGTCTCTGTCTGTGCTGTCCTCAGATACATATGTTCGAAGATGTTTACAGGGTTGTGCAACTTGTTGTTTTGCCGTTTGTTGGGTTTCATTGTCTTCACTGCAACTGCTGCTTGAGATGGCTTCAGGTCCAATGCGGTTGCTTGCACTTCATGTTCCCTATGTTCGACCGTATTTGATTTCATTCGACTCAGCTTTTCTTGATTTGCAGCTTGTATTTCCTGTGGTTCCCTGAGCTTCCTCCCTCTTGCAAACCTTGAGTCCACGATCTCAGGTAGAACACATTCCATGTAGAACAATTGCAATTTGGGAAGTATGTTTCTCCAAAATTCTTCGCATCTCTCAACATGGGCGACTTTGTGGTCTTTCGGACTCCAGAAAAGACCTTTGCACCACTTCCTGTTGGTGATTGCTAGCTATCCCTGTACTTGATAGTAGTAAGCATGAGTCGGTGGAACATATGTGATGTGATCAACTCGAAACTTAAGCCCAATGTTGTGTCATTGTTCTACTTTTTTAATGGAATCTGAATCCCTCAACAGAAATGAACATTACACTTCCAGAAGACCGTCTTCACCAATAAGGTCATCTGGGCTCGAGAGCATTCCATAACATCACAGCCATGTAACTTCCTATACTCCCGGATGGCTCTTTTTTCGTTGCCAGTTCCATACTTCATGGCTTGTGTAGGTGGAGGTGCTTCTTCCTTCTAACCAAATCCTCTTCATCAGAGGCATGCTTCAAGTTGTTTGTCGGCGATTCGCAACAGCTTTGAGCAGGGAAGATGATAGGCACTTTGCACGCTATAAGCCCCATAGTGCACAAAAATGTGCTTGTTTTTCCACACGTAGCTTGAAGATGGCCTCATCCACGTCATTTTTATCGGCACTATTTGGACATAGCTTGAATCTCCACCTTCAGGAACGTAATCCTTTTGTCTTCTGTTTTCATGTCCTTTTTTCGGTTTGTAGCTGGCGTTTGTGCTCCCTTCGTTCAACCATGCTTCGATAAGGTGTTCCGGGGCTTCTTCTTTGATTGCTTTTATGGTGGCTGTGTAGGCCCCGTCTTGTGGTCGCTCATAAGCCAGGGCAGCAGCATTTGCCCACCGTAAGATGCCCCCTGCTTTGCCATAGTCAACCCTTTTTCTTCCGATGGTCTTGCAATAGTGACTGATGAAAGTCTTGCTGCATTGTTGGTGACATTAATGATGAGTGTATATGCATTGACAACCAAAACTCGGTTGACCTGCTTTTAAATTGCAGCCATCATCCTGCATCATACCATGCAGTCGTGTAGAGCAGAAGTTTCCGTGTTGACGTCCTTGCATGAATCATCACACTTGTTGTGTTTCCCAAACACGTGGTGCGGTATATTTTGGAAAACTTCGATAAGATTTCTGATTGCTGCTTCTGAAGGTGTTGAGTCGACAGAAACGGCATTCTTCCTTATTTCTCTCCGAGCTAGCTTCTTAATTTTATCCAAGTTCTTCCCTAGTGCCTTTCTTGCAATTCTTTCATCTTCTCCAGTGTATTTGTTGACATCCTTATGAATATCCAACAGTTATCCTCTCAACCTTTGGACAACGTGGTTAGCACACTCAATCTTCTGCACCTTATTGCCAAATGACAGCTCTTGATGGATTATAGGCATTGTGTTGGAATCCCCATCTCCATCTATCCGTACATAACGTACTTGATGGTGTTCCTCTAGGTACTTAAGACCTTCTATGATGATGCTGCTCCCCATCGCTGTCGAAGGTCCTGTCCAATTTTTGGGGCAGATGTGGTCTTCGTTTGGTTGTCTCCCTGATTCTATGCATTACAAATCATGCATACCTTGTTGCGCACGCCGAGATATACAAGTTTTTTTGTGGCATTCCAGACGATCACAGCTATGCCGCTTGGAGCCTTGTATCTGTGGCCATAGCTTCTCTTGCACCATCCTCCATCCACTCTGACACTGATGCAATCATATCCTTCTTCGTCAACGTCAATTATTTCTTCATTGATGTTATCTACCAGTTTGTTTTTAGTCAAATCATTGAGTAGTTCTCCAACGATTTCTTCATACTGGTGAAATGTATTTTCAGTCATCTATTTGAAGTTCATGATTGCAAACTTCGCTTCTTCATTTGAAAATCCACTCCCAGTTACAATGGCACCAAGTGCCCCTTTCTTGTTGATTGATTTCTTCATGGTTTCTTGGCACATCTTCAAAGTGCCACATTTAATTAAATATTACAGGGAGAAACTGGACCTAAAGCTGACACCATTGGACCTTGTGTCACCGCTACAGCTGACACCGCCGAGGACTTGTCAGAGGTACCAGATGTGTTGATCCTAAGCTGTCTGTGGTTCAAAGTCGGAAAAATAATCGAAGACGAATAGTTGACGAAAGTGAAAACTAATGAACTTTATTTCTGTTTCCTTTTACAGATCGATACTCGATATGAGGTTTTCCGGAGGAGCAGAGAAGTCACTCCTGAGATAGCTTATGAGGTAAGCTGCCGAGAGACACTGGCTCTCGGCTAAAATACTCTATTTGGGGAAGGGGCGGAGCCTATTTCGGGTCCGTCCACTTCCCTTTAGGGCTGATATCTACTCTTGCGCCATCTCTAGGCCAAATGTTCGTTACACTCCCCCAAATTACAAGAATTAAAATTTCAAAGAGAACTTGGCATGTGGTATGGCAAAATGCTGTGGAACATGGAATAAAAACATGAACGAAATGCAAGCGAGAAACAATGGATGAAAATATGATATTAGTCCAGGGCACCCTGAGTGGCCTCGCGGATCTCCATAATTCCCAAGACCTTCTTCTCGGAATCCGTCAGCTGACATGGTGGCACTTTCCGGCTGGGTAGAATCCATCTGCTAGGTGGTATTGGATACGCGCCATGCCAATGGCGAAAACACATATCCATCGTATGATTCACTTCCACGCAACAGTAGCACACTTCGAGACCGTTGAACGGGCAGGGCTTCTGGTGTAGACTGAGCCATAGCGAGAATTCCGAGTTTCCAGGTTTTGTAGGAACGTAGTATTGCAAATTATCCTGGGTCTTCATATCCGCCAGCACCTTCGAGAAACGATCCACTTTGTCCTTGTCGAGTTTGGCCACAGCAGAAAGAGCCAAACCATACTGGTGGAGAGTTACCTCTAACTTGCCGTCTGTGGTGGGAAACATCCAATTTCTCCCAGAGCAGTTATCCGGTGGCGGGGACCTTTTCGAGATGGAGATCGGGGAAGATGCCCGAACACTGATGGCCGGAGAGGACGATCGTAGCAGTACAGGTATGCGCAAGGGAGCGGGTGTGGTCTTCTTGCGCTGCGTAGGGTGAGTGACCACACTGTGAATCTTCCTTTTAACGGGAGACTTGGCAGATTGCATGGTCCTGGCGGCCAACACTGCAAGTTCTTGCTGCATGAGTTCGATGGCCTGACAGGCAGGTGGGGGCACAAAGATATCCTCAGAAGTAGAATCTCGACCATACAATGAAACCGGTTTGGACTTGGTCTGTCCGGTCACATGTTTCTTACGTTGAGGCATGGGCGACACTTGCTGGATTGTGGGACCCGATGGGGAGGATGTTTGACTTCCAATTTGGAGTCAAAAGGTTCCGAAGGGTCTTCTGTGCTTTATGTAGTAGAGATTGGTTAACCTCAAGACGGGAGAACATCTCATTGTATTTGCGCTGTAGAGCATGAAGTTTCACTTCCGCTGTAACTCTGAGGTTATGTTCGAGTTCAAAGTTGTTAAGGAAGATGGCGCGCTCCGACACCGCTTGGCTAAGATGTTTAAGATTATCGTGGAAGCCAATGGTACACGACTCAATGGGAACCGAATCTGCCATGCGTGCGAGGATGTTGAACCCGGGAGCCATAGCATCCCTCATGCGGTCAAGCATAATGCTCACGTCAGAGAATACGCTAGGCGGGATCTGAGCCTCGGCAGGCACTGGAACACCCGTATACGGATCCACTTCATCCACACACGGACATCGGCGGAGAATTCCCGCACGAACGAATGGTCTGGCATTCGGATCATGTTCTGGAAGCACTACTTTTGTCTTCAGATGATCTCCCCACACAGCAACCTGAGCATCTGTCGCCTTTACAAACGGGAATGCTTTAGATTCTGCTATGAAATCGTCCACTGTGGTAATAAGAGCGGCTAAATCTTGAAGTGTGACCGGAACAACGACAGTCTCGGAGTCGGACATACTGATTTGTTCGGACGACATCGTCGAAGTGACGACTGGACTCGTGGGTTCGTCCTTAAATACGGTCGGTACAGGGTGAAGAAAGGCGTGGCCAAGAAGAGGGATGGGCAACCGGACGTTATAGCCAATGAGGCGCTGACCAGACACTTGATCAGCATGGACGAGGCTAAGTTCCTCGGAAGAGTCCAAACTGACCTCCATGGAGGTGCCCATACATTCGGCAAAAAGTAGTACATTCATGGACCATTTTCCAAAAAGATAACCACCACATCATTGCCGAATTCCTCATTGATAGCATGAATGGATGATGTCAGATCCACCATAATGATTGACTGAAATCGCAGTGGTTTATTAATAAGTTGCCCAGAGCGGGTGGAGCGAAGTGTCGACATCGTCCATAGTATAGAGCACATCAGTAATTTTGTCTTCGTCAGCCTCTGTAGGCGTTTTGATAGGACGGCCACGGCGTCCCGTCCATACTATTGGGGATGTGTCCACCGCTGAACCATCCGATCGTCGAAATTTCGGAGGCATGATAGACTCCCATAGATACTGCTCTTGTTGCATCCCATAACTCGTATACCGTTGGTGTCAAGACCCTGTGTACCGTATATTGGCCATCTCGTTTAGGCGCAAATTTCGTCGTGAAAGCTTTAATGGCCGAACTTTGCGGCTTGGTTTTAATCAGAACAAGATCGCCGACAACCAAGGATGGGGTAATTGAATTTGACATTGTGTTTGCCCCGACGTGTCCTGGGCGTATTCCAAACGGCTTTGTACATCCAATAAAAATAAGGCTGTATCCGTGATGAAGGATGACAGCGAATTTCGCACGAACACATGATCGGTAAAGAACTCGTGGCAAGCGAGCAATTTGTCGTGAGGATGACGAGGACATCTTGCGAAAGTAATGCGGAATAGAGAGGAAACCAAGGAGATGTTTATAGACGTGTTTAATGCCCACTGTACCGCAGGAAGGTGGATGTCCCAATTTTCATGGCAGGACCCGACCTCTATGGCAAGCTTCGTTTTTAAATCACGGTGCTTGCACTCGACCGGATTGGCCTGCGGGTGATACTGGACTACATGATCCAGCGTAAAACCCATGGCATCGGCAACCGACCTGATGATGGATGCCAAAAACTGAGGCCCATTATCACACTTGACGTGTTTGCGAGTGCCGTAGCGGAGACATATTTCATTGACCAGGGTATTTGAAATGGTTTCCACCTTTGCATCTGATATTGGAAAGAGTTCCACGAATCCCGAAGTAGAGTCGCATACAGAGAAAATGTGGACATTTACTTTGGCTGTCATTGGTAGTGGTCCTACCAAATCAATGCTGATGGTGTCAAAGCGAGGAACCACTACAGGTGAAGTCATTGGCATGGTATCCACCTGGCATGATGCTTTATACTTTTGACATTGGATGCAAGCCTCAATATATGAAGCGACATCGCGTATGCCTCTCCAGTAATATTTTTCCAAGATACGAGCGGCCGTAGCCACTACTCCCTGATGGCCAGCCTCGGATGAGTCGTGAAACCACCGGATAATGCGTGCCTGTAGGGCAGATGGAATCACCAATCGGGGTTCATAATAGTCCATCATGGACAAGGTATGGTAGAGAATTCCCCGCATAAGAAGATAGCCTCTTTGAGCATAGTCCGATGTTCGACGACGCCTTTATCGGAGTCGTCTTCCAGAGCCTCGATTATCTTGGAGCATTCCTCGTCGTCCATCTGAAAGCGCCTGAATTCCAGGATGTCAATAGGTTCGTCGGCTATGGCGATATTCTGAATGAGAACAATTGGTTCCTTAAGTCCGAAAGGACAGGATAACATGTCTGCCAAGACGTTGAGACTGCCTGGTATGTGCTGGACATCGAAAACATATTGTTGGACCTCCATGATCCATTGTGCAAGTCTCCCTTGGGGCGTCTTGCACTTGATCAACCATCGCAAGGGGTTGTGATCTGTATGGACGACAAATTGTAGGCCTTCAATATATCCTCTAAACTTCTTAACGGCCCAAATTACGGCAAGAGCCTCTTTCTCAGTGGGCGAGTAAGTAATCTGTGCTTTGTTAAGAGTTTTGGAGGTGTACTCAATGATTTGTAGGGAGTCTTCATCTCCCTGAGCAAGCACAGCTCCCATAGCTTCGTGGCTAGCATCTGTATATATCCGAAAGGATCGGGTAAAATCTTGTTGTACCAGAATCGGTGCAGAACTTAGGCGATGCTTGAGTTCCTCGAATGCTTGAACGCAAGCGTCGTCAAATGCAAATGGGACATCCTTCTGCAGGAGGTGGTGCAGCGGAGCGACAATGTCCGATAGATTGGGAATAAAATGGCTAAACCATTTGCAGGAGGCAAGAAATGATTTCATCGGATGGATATCGGTCGGTATCAGCATATTCATGATCGCCTTAACCTTCTCCGTATTCGGGCTGATGCCTGCTTCGGAAATGTAATGTCCAAGGTAGTCAGACTGTTTGGTGAAGAATTTGCATTTCGGGCGCTTCAGACTGAAGCGAACGTCGTATAGCCTCTGAAATACTTCATCCATGTCACTGAGGTGGAGACAGAAAGTGCCACTACCCACCCAGAGATCATCTTAATAGTTGCGTTTGCCAATTTTGGTGAGATCCTTTAAAGCTTGCTCCAAGACCCTTTGGCAATGAGCGGACGAATTGCGTGCTCGGCATGGTTGAAAACAATTTCTGGGAAGATTTTGCAATAGGGATCTGCCAGTAACAGCTGGTTAAATCCATGGTGGACATGAATGATCGTTCTCTTAGAGCCTCGTTGTATAGATGGAGAAGTACTGTTTTTCAGACCTTAAACTTGTCCAGCTTCCAGCTCGGTCAATGTTTATTGTCGACATACCCCAGGTTGCAGCCTCCATGCATTCGTTTCTCGAAAACTTCTAGGATGTACAGATAACGCACAAATTAAATCCCGATGAAATGGCGAAAAATCATGCCCATTACTGTAGATCCAGGCGAGGTGCAAAAATGCGCGATCGCAAAAACTTGTGGCCAAAAATACTTTATTACAAGCTTGATTTCCATGACCATCTCGGTCCGTATACATGGCCAGAATAAGATAAAAGAAAGATGGCACCCAGGCTGAAAATTTTCAGCCCGGGTCAGCTGACCCCTGGGCAGCTACCATTACCTATCACAGGGTGCTCCCAGGTTACAGGGCACGGGGAATTCAAAACTCGGATGGCGGGAAAAACTTGGGAGACAGTAACTTACTGTCTCCTCTGCCATCCTGACCGCGAATTTCAAGGGGACTCAAAACATGAAAAATTTGCATGAATTTAAACAGGTTTCGTCCTCCTTAAGAAAGGTCACAGATGAGGACATCGTTCCTCATCACCCATGCCCCAAATTTTGGATTCTGAATCTGGTCAGCCACTTTAAAAACCCTAAATCCCATCCGCAAATTTAACAGTAACTTCACTGGCTAGTTGCTGGGCATTCCCAGCAACATACATGTAGCTTCTATGTCTTGGTAACAGGCTCTATTAGGGTACCTGTTACAACATTAGGGATTGGGGACAAGAGCATGGTTGACAGTCTCGTTTTTTATGCAGTCTTCCCCCCCCCTTTTCATGGTCTTGGTTTTTTCATATTTTTCGTAGAAAGGTCAAGCCAAAATCATGAGGATACCATGGCAACGATTTGCCATTGGTTCCCCATGGCCTTTGTCTTGCGGAAACATAGCTTTACAAGGGTCTGGAACCCAGCACTTACATGCTGGACTCAAGACCCTCCACATGGGTTTTCATGTATGCTGAAATTTACTACAATTTTCATGTTAACTTGTTAAAAAACCTTAGTTTAGCGTTCTTCATTCCTTGTTTCTTTATTGGAATATTTCTACAGTTTATCACAAATTTCATAAGCATTGGAGATTATTTCCCACCTTCTTGAACATTGGAATACAGTCCAATACTGACCCCTGGATTTACGACAGGTTTGGTATTGTGGGGAAAGGTACTTTTTGGCAGACAACACCGAGCCCCAACCCATATGAGGGTCCAGGAGCCTCGAATCGTGACCTGGTATACATGCAATGCTCAGTTGTCAACATTTCAGTGAGAGCTCTCCTTGATGGTGGCTCTAAAATCTATCTGGGAGGTAAGTCCATGTTTCACCGCATAACCAAACAAAAGAAACTTATGTCAACCAGCATGCGTTGTATCCAGCTGGCGGACCAGAGACTGGTGATGATCGAAACTTACCACCTATGCGTACCTGTCTGCGAGTCTTGTGTCACTTTGGAGATGCCTCTCATGCTAATTCTGAGTTATACTACGGACCACATCATCTTGGGATCTGATTTCCTGCGATTGGCCCGTACCTGCATAGATTATGAAACACATGAGTGGAGAATGAAGGATCTAGAGGCTAATTATGTCCCCAATACCACCATGTTTTGGGCACTCCAACCAGTCCGGTAAAGATGCAACCTGAGGTGGTTGAAATTCAACCAGGAGGTACACCTTGCTTCAAAAAACCATACAATTTTGCTCCTGCTCACAGGCAACAACTCAAAAAGAAGTTAAAGAGGTTATTGACAAAGGGTACCTGAGACCTGTGACTTCTTAATGGGCTGCTCCATCCTACCTGGTCCCCAACCGTATCACAATCCTGGACCCACATTCCTAGGATTGACTCCATTTTGGCTGAAATGAGTTGTAAACCATTCATGTCAACTCTGGATATGAGAAACTGCTAATGGCAGACTAATGGCAGTTACCCCTTTGGGCACTCAACAGCAGGAACTCAACTGCCCACTGCCAAAGGGGGAGATAGCTGCATTACACGAACCACCAGATCCTAACATCCACAACAGGGAACAGTCGGGGGAGGGGAATCGAACAGGGCAAGTCGTGTCCCTTGGCTAGCCCTAGCAGCAGGTCCCGGAGGGGACCTATCACCAGCCGATTGACAGACGGGGGCTGCCTGCCGGCCGCCTGTTTGGAACGAAGCCGGGTCTAAAGCACAGGTATCCATGCATGGCAAACACGAGAGTGGGAAGGCTGCAACAGAAGTCGCAGACCCCACAACAGGGTCCCACACCAGGGGGAGGGCTGCACTTAGTCTCACCCCTCACCTGGGGCCCAGCTGCCAAGATACCAACAGAATACCCCCAGGATCATGGAGGCACCCAAGCCCCACCAGCACGACAAGGT
>JAQGAF010005111.1:0-12717 GCA_034687865.1 Kryphioiulus occultus | reverse complement strand
TGGCAATAATTAGTTAAAATCCATCATTTTTTAATCTTTTTTTTTAAAAATGTCATTTAAAATGTCAGGGAAATGACTGAAAAGTTATCAGGGAAAGTCAGGGAAATCGACTTGAGAATTTGAGTTTATTAAAATATGCTGAGGTTAATTTTAATGGCAATAATTAGTTAAAATCCATCATTTTTTAATCTTTTTTTTTAAAAATGTCATTTAAAATGTCAGGGAAATGACGGAAAAGTTATCAGAGAAAGTCAGGGATATCGACTTGAGAAATTGAGTTTATTAAAATATGCTGAGGTTAATTTTAATGACAATAATTAGTTAAAATCCATCATTTTTTAATCTTTTTTTAAAAAAATGTCATTTAAAATATCAGGGAAATCGACTTGAGAATTTGAGTAGGAAATTTGAGTGAAAATTGAGTTTATTAAAATATGCTGATGTTAATTTTAATAAGAATAAATAGTTACTAATATTAAATAATATTCAATATAATTTAACTCAGTAAAATCACTAGAAGAGGGTTAATTTCAAAACCGTGACATAATTAATAATAATTATTAATTTAAAAAAACCAGCCAAATGTAATGGAAAAATGCAGTGGAAGTTGTTGAAGCTTAGATTTAATAACGAGGAGTGCTTAATAATATTACTGATTAAAATTTGTGAAACATTAACCAAATCAGGATTTCCACTCAAAAAGCTCAAGTCGATTTACCTGACTTTCCCTGGCTACATGTATATCAACTCAGTAAACTACACTCGTAGACTTAATTAATGTACATTATCGAGGCATAATTAAAAATAGTTATTGATTTTTTTGTGCTGAAAACCAACGAAATATTTGACGGAAAAACGCATTTCAGTTTTAACTCAGTAAAAAAAACCTAGTTGATGTCTGAATTTTATTAACGATTAGTGCTTCATAAATTATTGATTAAAATGTGCGAAACGTGAACAAAATATTTGAGGAAAAATTTAAATGAAATACGTAACTCGTGACCTGTTTTATCATAAACTTTTGTACAAAGAAATCGAAGGAAATACCGGTATCTTAGATAAATATTTGTGAAAGAAAACTAGAAAGTGTCTTACACATGTCTGAATATCAGAATATTCACAAAAATTAACTAATTTTAATATAATTTTATTATTTAATTATTTGATAATAAATTAGACTACAGTATTAACCACAATATTACACTACAGTTTTAACTTCAGTACTAGACTACAGTATTAAGTTCAGTATTCGACTTCAGCATTAGGTACAGTATTAACGTCAGTATTAGACCACATTATTAACTTCAGTAGTGAAGGACATTATCAACTTCAGTAGTAGAAGGCATTATTAACTGCAGTATTGCATTACAGTATCAACTTCAGTATTTGAATACAGTATTAACTTCGGTATTCGACTATTAACTTCAGTATTACACTACAGTATTAATTTCACTATTAGACTACAGTATTAACTTCAATATTCGACTTCAGTATTAATTTCAGTATTAGACTACAGTATTAATTTCAGTATTAGACTACAGTATTAATTTCAGTATTAGACTACAGTATTAACTTCAGTATTAGATTAGCGTTAACTTCAGTATTAGGTACAGTATTAACGTCAGTATTAGACCACATTATTAACTTCAGTAGTGGACGATATTATCAACTTCAGTAGTAGAAGGCATTATTAACTTCAGTATTGCACTACGGTATCAACTTCAGTATTTGACTACAGTATTAATTTCAGTATTAGACTACAGTTTTAACTTCAGTATTCGACTATTCACTTCAGTATTACACTACAGTATTAATTTCATTATTAAACTACAATATTAACTTCAGTATTAGACTACAGAATTAACTTCAGTATTACACTACACTATTAACTTCAGTATTCGGTTTCAGTATTAGGCTACAGTATTAACTCCAGTATTAGACCACATTATCGACTTCAGTAGTAGACGACATTAACTTCAGTATTACACTACAGTATCAACTTCAGTTTTTGACTACAGTATTGGACTTCAGTTTTAGACTAAAGTATTAACTTCAGTAGGAGACTACGGTATTAACTTCAGTATTTCTAAAAAAAAAAAATTTAACATGTTTTGGGGGAAAATTTCTCGGGATTTTAGTGAGGTGAATCGAGGAAAATCCATTGTATTCGTGGTCAAGTTGTTTCCCCCCCAAAATTTCACCCAACTTAGTGTGACCTATGACCTTGGTCGCAGAAACATCAATAATCTCGACGCCCCAAAGGTCTGTTTCGCAACATCATTTTCACGTTTTCTTTTACCTTAATTTTCACCTGAGGCTAAATGTACACAACTCGAAATGTGAGTTTGGGCCAGTCTAATCAGAGGGGTTACCGTAGTTTGGCTTTGAAAAATTCACTCAAATTCAGTTGCTTGACTAGTAATTAACGCAGTTACCGTTTTTTTCCAAGACTAAGTCTAATCTTTTTGGACCAAATTTCAGCTGCCATTTTTGGAGAGGTTGGACAACATCAACAACTGCTGCTAGGACCCCCAAAAAAACACTGGACAACGAGAGATTATAGGGAGGAAAATTCGGGCAGAAGGTAAGCAAAACGGCTGGGGGAAGTGAAATAAATGTAAGTGAATGGGAACCGGAAATTAGGGGAAATCACGAGAACAAAAAAAAAATGGACAGCTGCACAGCGTTTGGCTAGAAAATGGAGGACCACAAATCTGAAATCAACCAAAGGTCCAACAAAATCAACCAAAAATCTTTTTAATCTCTGAACATACACACGTAATACAACATGTACAGTGTACGTTGTTTCCATGACAAAATGGCGTCTGAAACCTCCCTGGGGCTATGCTCTAGCAATGGGGGACTCTTTCGACAATTCAGGCGCCATCTATGGCTGTTTGGGACAACTATTTGGCCATAATTTTTTGACACTGCCCATCACTTGTTTCCATGACAAACTTGCAACTTGTCAATGATTGTTTCCAACTTGTTTCCATGGCAAAATGGCAACTTGACAATGATTGTTTCCAACACAAAATGTCAACTTGTCAGTGGTTGTTTCAAACTTGTATCCATGGCAAAATGGCAACTTGTCAGTGGTTGTTTCCAAGACAAAAAGGACAACTTGTCAGTGTTTGTTTCAAACTTGTATCCATGGCAAAATGGCAACTTGTCAGTGGTTGTTTCCATGACAAAAAGGACAACTTGTCAGTGGTTGTTTCCAACTTGTATCCATGACAACAGGACAACTTGTGAGTGGTTGTTTCCATGACAAAATGGCAACTTGTCAGTGGTTGTTTCCAACTTGTATCCAACACAAAATGCCAACTTGCCAATGGTTGTTTCCAACTTGTTTAAAAGACAAAATGGCAACTTGTCAGTGGTTGTTTCCACAACAAACTGGCAACTTATCAGTGGTTGTTGCCAAATTGTCTCCAACACAAAATGGCAGCTTGCCAATGGTTGTTTCCAACTTGCTTAAAAGACAAAATGACAACTTGTCAGTGATTGTTTCCAACTTGTTTTCATGACAAAATGTCAACTTGTCAGTGATTGTTTCCAACTTGTTTTCATGACAAAATGGCAACTTATCAGTGGTTATTTCCACGACAAAATGGCAACTTTTCAATGATTGTTTCCATGACAAAATGACAACATGTCAGTGGTTGTTTCTACGACAAAACAACTTGTCAGAGATTGTTTCCAACTTGTATCCAATGCAAAATGGCAACCTGTCAACTTGTCAGTGGTTGTTTCCAACTTCTTTCCATGGCAAAATGGCAACTTGACAATGATTGTTTCCAACACAAAATGGCAACTTGTCAGTGGTTGTTTTCAATTTGTTTCTATGGCAAAATGGTAACTTGCCAATGGTTGTTTCCAACTTGTTTTCACGACAAAATGGCGCCTGAAACCTCCCTGTGACCATGCTCTGACAATGGGGGTAACACTTTTGAAAGTCCAAGCGCCATCTACATGACCATTGCACGGTACGAGTAACTGTCGTTTTTGTGACAAAATGGCGCTGGCATTTGCTAAGCCATGCTCTCAGTTGCCATTGTTACTTTTCATCCCAACAAACGAACACAAACAAACGCAATGTGTTGTCTGACGCAGCAGCGACCAAACGTTTATATCGATTCACTTTTCAAAATCAATAATCATCCATTTTTCCTGCACCAGTCCTGCCACCAGTTAGCATTTCAGTCATGTCATCCTAATATTACTATTGAAAACGACTGAGGCAATCCATAAAATTAGCAGTACGTTGTAACGGTAGAACCTGTCTAAAGTAATATCCTCTTTGAGCAAATATCAGGTTGATATCCAGTAATTTTTTATCAGTTTATATTGGTCCCACTACTTTCGGAAACTAATACTACAGTACATGTATGTAACACAAAAAATTGGGCAAAATATCGAAGTGACTCATTTACTTCTTATAAATACACATCCTCTAAACAAATATTCAGCCACAATCAAAAAGACATTAGTTTAGAAAGGTTTTACTGCTATTATACTGCGAAATATCCCCTTTCCAAATCAATGGTCAGCTATGTTAATGTAGTTAATGTAGTTAATGTATCGGTCAGTCAACACCTGTAATTCCTTACTCTGGATGTTACTGGGTTTGGTATTGGAAATTTAATGACTTTTCCATGACTTCAAACATTTTTCAATGCCTATTACAATATAGGGTCCTTCAGTTTATGTCATCACTAAATAGAGATTTTCAGACATACATGTATTGACTACCACAAAGACGACATGATCATTGGCCAAAAAAAAATTTTCAATTTTTTTTTCAAAATTGAATATGTTATTCATCATTTTTAACAAAAATTTGGGATAAAATCCATCATTTTTTAATCTTTTTTTAAATATTTTTTGTAAAAAAAATCATTTAAAATGTCAGGGAAATGACTGAAAAGTTGTCAGGGAAAGTCGGGGTAATCGACTTGAGAATTTGAGTGGGAAATTGAGTGAAAAATTGAGTTTATTAAAATATGCTGAGTTTAATTTTAATAACAATAATTAGTTAATAATATTAAATTTGGGGAGAAAATTCAATATAATTTAACTGAGTAAAATCAATAATAGAGGTTTAATTTCATTACCGTGAAATAATTAATAATTATAATTGAATTAAAAAAAACGGCCAAATATAATGGAAAAATGAATCAAAGACAAAAAATCCATGACCCTGATGTACATTTCATGACTTTTCCATGACTTATGACTGGTAGACAACCTGTTACTACGTTGCTATAGGTGTAATGGTCAGGGACCATAACATCTCAGAGACACAAATTAGCATTAAGAAGTTGCCCTTACATACCCCCCCCCCCCCCTTAAGGGTATCCTACAGGGTGCTACGAAAATCTTCCGAAGGGACAATCAGTTGAACTTGGGAGTGCATAGTGGGGTCACGGGCCAGACACAATGAACGAATGAAAAGTTTTATATTTGGACCCCAACCATCTAGTATCCCCCAACAGTTATGAAGCAGAAATGAAATTTCGGAAGAGGGGATAAAGGGCAGCCCTACCCATGCACCCTTAGGGGGACAAATGCCCCAAAACTCCTTTACTGCTGACCTCCAAAATGAGCACCTCAACCCTCAAATTTTTATGAAATCCACATTCATGGTGGCTACTGATTTTCGAGAAACTAAGTTTTCGAGGTTTGCCAGGTTCAAAAACAAAATATGATTAAATGCGTGCCATAATTCCAAGGAAATCAAAATTTTGGTAAAGCAGGGTTCATACCAAAATTTGCAACTCAATTTCTCTGACATTCCCTGACCAAATCTGATTAATTTTCCTGCCTTATCAAAAAAAAATCACATGTAATTAAAATCAACTTTATCTGCAACACTATATTTTTTGTATTTTTCTGGCAGGATGACTAGCCAAATCTTCAATTGAATTTCCCATGTTTTCCAGGCACTTTTTTTTGGAAAATTACCAGACAATTTCAAGAAACAATTTTTCCAGATTTGATTCATGGCGGAAATTTTAGAAATTATAGATGGAATTACCCCACAATTTTGTAAGAAGAAATAATAATATTAATTATTAAGAGTCTGCCACGCATTTTAGGTGAATTTTTCATACAAAAAAAATTGATGATAATGATAAGAAATGATAATGAAAACGTCACGGCGAAATTTTTAGAAAAAGTAGATCACAAACATAGCTTTTCTAATGCCTTTCATGAAATACTTAGACCAATCATAATAGTTGTGCCACAACAAATTTCCAGACATGAATTTCTCTGACTTAATGGTCGAAATGTCAACGTTTCCCTGACTTTCCCTGACTACATTTCATTCACATGACGGTATGAAACCTGCAATAACGAAGACGACACTGACGGCAATTTTAATTTTAAAACTACATTACGAAAATGCATAAAGTAAGATTAATTTAGTAGCGACACTGGCAAAATCTTTGGAAAACTTAATCGCAAATGCTAAAAGAGGAATGGTAAAATTCATTATCAGGTCAAGTTTTTGTGTTGATTTCTCAGAATTCTAGCGCACAAACACAATTCTGCACAATTCAAGGTTTCCAGTCAAAATTCCCTGAGTTTTTCAGGTAGAATATAAAATTCTGTGTTAATTTATCAGAATTATAGCGAACAAACAAAATACTGCACAATATTGATACTGAAAAATTCAAGGTTTCAAGACTAAATTCCCTGAGTTTTTCAGGTAGAATATAAAATTCTGTGATAATTTCTCAGAATTATAGCAAACAAACACAAAATTCGGCACAATATTGATACTGTAAAATTCAAGGTTTCAAGTCTAAATTTCCTGTGTTTTTCAGGTAGAATATAACATTCTATGTTAATTTCTCAGAATTATAGCGAACAAACACAAAATTCTGCACAATATTGATACTGAAAAATTCAAGGATTCAAGTCTAAATTCATGGAGTTTTTCAGGTAGAATATAAAATTCTGTGTTAATTTATCAGAATTACAGCGAACAAACACAAAATTCTGCACAATATTGATACTGAAAAAATCAAGTTTCATGTCTAAATTTCCTGTGTTTTTCAGGTAGAATATCAAATTCTGTGTTAATTTATCAGCATTATAGCGAACAAACACAAAATTCTGCACAATATTGATACTGTAAAATTCAAGGTTTCAAGTCTAAATTTCCTGAGTTTTTCAGGTAGAATATAAAATTCTGCGTTAATTTCTCAGAATTATAGCGAACAAACACAAAATTCTGCACAATATTGATACTGTAAAATTCAAGGTTTCAAATCTAAATTTCCTGTGTTTTTCAGGTAGAATATAAAATTGTGTTAATTTATCAGAATTATAGCGAACAACCCAAAATTCTGCACAATATTGATACTGTAAAATTCAAGATTTCAAGTCTAAATTCCCTGAGTTTTTCAGCTAGAATATAAAATTGTGTTAATTTCTCAGAATTATAGCGAACAAACACAAAATTCTGCACAATTTTGATACTGAAAACTTCAAGGTTTCAAATCTAAATTTCCTGTGTTTTTCAGGTAGAATATAAAATTCTGTGTTAATTTCTCAGAATTATAGCGAACAAACACAAAATTCTGCACAATTTTGATACTGAAAAATTAAAGGTTTCAAATCTAAATTACCTGAGTTTTCCAGGTTCAATATAAAATTGTGAGGTTTTCTAGGTTTATAGTGGTCACCACTCTTAGCCGCCATTTTGGGTGTCCCAAACCCCTTGTTTTCTTTTAAAATCCACCCTTTGAAATGGGCGAAAAGTCGAAAGTAAAGCAGTTCACGTTCTGCCCACATGTGGGCCAAATTTTTCGGTTCAAAATACTTCGGCAAAAACGAAACTCAGCGAGTGAAACCGGTTGTCCTTTTTCGCTAATCTGACCTTCATTTATTTCTCTATCACTTTTATTATGAAAAGCAAAAAAGGTATTATCCGATATGTGACGCGCATAGAAACACAGATGGAAAAATCTACGAAAAAAAAAAAATAAATAAAACTCAAGACGAAAAATTAACTTTCAAAAAACTTTGGAACCGGTTAGGAATAACATATTAAAACACTACTAGCTGAATGTTTTCGTGTTGTGTCGTTAGGCAACGATTGGATTTTATTGGCTCGAAATGTTCGAGTTTTATTATGTCTAATGAGTCTGAATGTCAATTAATTTCGAGGAAGTGCAGCCCATTTGGGAAACTTGACCTTTTCTAGCATTGACATCATCGTAGATAAACTTTTTTTTGATTTTTACATTTGTGGAAAATTTCGATAGAATCTGGGAATGGCAATCAATTACTCGAAACAAATTTAATATTTTAATTTAAAACAATTATCAAAACTTATTTTTAATGAGTAATCTAACTGAAATCCGAAGTTTTACAGGGTGCATGCAAAATTTATTTTAAGGACTTTTCTCACGACAACAAATGAATTTAATACTAATGACTTTTCCAGTACAATCAAGACCTTTAACGACTTGTATATTTTAGAAAACCTTTATTTAAATTATTAGGAATTAGAGCAATATGCTCTGGGTAAAAGTCAGTTTTAGTTTGTATCACTACTTGCCAAAATATATTTGCTAGCAAAGCTCAATATTATCAAGTCCAAAATAACAAAAAAAGCAGGAAAAACAAACAAAAATAAATAGGAAACATAAACATTAATTAAAAACTTATTTTCCTTCGATATCACCTTTTCTAGCATTAACATCATAGTAGATAAACCAAAACTCGCCCATAATTTTTGTTCATTAATTTTAAATTTGTAGAAAATTCCGATAGAATCTGGGAATGACAATCAATTACTCGAAACAAATTTAATATTTTAATTTAAAATAGTCATCGAAACTTGAGTAATCTGACAGAAATGCGAGGTTTTACAAAGTGCATGCAAATTTAAAAGGACTTGTTTCTCACGACAACAAATGAACCTAATGCTAATGACTTTTTCCAGTACAATCAAGGCCTATAACCACTTTTGTATTTTACATTATACATTACATTTTACGTTACATTTACCACTTGTACATTTAACCACTTTGTATTGTCTGTCGAAATTTTCCACAATTTTTTTCCACAATCATTTAAAATTAATGAACAAAAATTATGGACGAGTTTTGGTTTATGCTAATGACTTTTCCAGTACAATCAAGGCCTTTAACCACTTGTATATTTTACATTATACATTACATTTTACGTTACACTTGAATATTTAACCACTTTGTATATTCTGTCGAAATTTTCCACAAATTTAAAATTAATGAACGAAAATTATGGACGAGTTTTGGTTTATCTACAATGAGGACAATGCTAGAAAAGGTCAGAAATGGTCATATAGAATGAAAATAAGTTTTTAAACAATTAGGAATTAGAGCAAAATGCTTGGAAAAAACTTAGCATTAAAAAATTCGTGACAAAGTCAGTTTTAGTCTGTATCACTACTTGCCGAAATATATCTGCTAATAAAGCAGGAAAACAACCGAAATGCTAACAATGACTCTTCAATACTTTAAAAAAATGTTTACTTGACACCTGGTGTTTGAAAGCATTTTGTGAAAAAAAACACTTCATAATACAGGTCATGCAATAAATATGAGAATTGATTGAATATTGCTAATATTAATTAACTAAAGTAAATTCAAGTATATGTAATAGTAATGCATTAGTTTTGCATTAGTAATGAACTTAGTAAACTTTTGAACAGTGAAATTAGGCAAATTACGAATCTGATCAGATTCATTTGAATTCGAATGAGATTTTTGAATTAAAAGTTCAATGTTTTCTCCTTGAATTTAATCCAAGTTACTTTGTATTTCGGCAGACATCCCCAATTTTATTTGCCACATAAGCCTGAAGGTGCACAAAGGGTTGGGGTGGCAACGGTTGGTAAACAGGATGAGGAGGTGATTTTTATAAGAAGGGTCAATGTCACCAATTAGACAATTCGAGTCTTGAAACAGAAATAAAAAAAAAACAATACAATGGAGGATGAGTATTACACCATACCTGACTGGCTTAGGAATTCAGTGCCCTACAAAGGTCATTAAAGTCATTGATTGGAAATTGAGGTTTTTAAAATCCTGGAAAAGTCATTGGGGTCATTTGTTTCTATTGCTGATTTTGTGGTTATTGAATTACAGTAGTTTGAAAAACTCCATTGTCAAACAATGCAATTGCAAAAAGGATATGAAAGTAATTGATTGGAAATTTAGGTTATTAAAATAATCCTGGAAAAGTCATTGGGGTCATTTGTTTCTATTGCCGACTTTGTGGTTATTGAAAATCTTCAAAAAACTTCATTGTCAAGCAATACAATTACAAAAAGTTGACCATGAAATCGCACAGTTAACTAATGGGGAATTAACAAACTAGAATTTAACGATCGATTACACCTGTTTCATATATGTAAGTTTTTACTATAATCAACCTGACCAATCACATGATAGAAACTTTTTAATATAATAATTTTTATTTAATTTTAATATAAATTAAGTAAAACTGTTTTCATATCGTTTCATACCGGGCCTTTTTCCATCTGGACCACCTCGAACCATACATTTGGTGCAAAACTGGCTAAGTGAAACTTTGATTTCATACCCAGCCCTTTTCCACTTATCCGGGTTTCACGCATGAAAGTTTCTAATATAATCAACCAGACCAAAAATCACATGATAAAAACTTCAAATTTTCTCCTTTTTGTAACTCGATCCAATCATTTTCGGGGCAAAATTAAGTGAAACTTTGTGTTCATACCCAGTCCTTTTCCACTTATCCGGGTTTCACGCATGTAAGTTTCTAATATAATCAATCTGACCAAAAATCACATGATAGAAACTTCAAATTTTGTCCTTTTTGTAACTCGATCCATGAATTTTTGGGGGCAAAACTAAGTGAAACTTTGTTTTCATACCGTTTTATACCCAGCCTTTTTCCACTTAACCGGGTTTCGATCTGGACCACCTCGAGCCATGCATTTGGGACAAAACTGGCTAAGTGAAACCTATTCTTTTCCTCGTCAGTCATCCACTTACAACGGTTTCAGCTTTGTTTGGGCCACAATTTCACGTTTTCTCACGTGGCCAAGTAAAGCTTTCCACTTTCTGATTTCGGGGCTGTTTTTTGGATGACAATTTCGGTCATGGGTTGAGGTGGGGTGTGAGGGGGTCATGTCCAGTCCTGCGTGAAGAAGGTACGCTAAATTTTGCGAATGCTTTTCACCCTCCATTTACAATTTGACCCTTTCGTAATATGGATGAGATAGAGATACTGAGTGTACATGTACGAAGCTAGGCATTCATTTCTGTCTGTTATTTTTCCCACACGTAGTTTGCTATTAAAACGAAAACGCAACCCCTTAAAATCGGGAATGAACTCATTCCCCTTTCGGTGCGAAAGCTTTCTATGGATTTTGAATTCAATTGGCGTCGACTAAAAAGCCGAGAGAATGAATCCAACACCTAAAGCTTCGCCATATTTGTCTTCTTCCCTCCCCGTGTACTGTACATGTATTAAGACATACCCCTCCACAATCGCATTTGGGCTAGGCCTAGATATAGCACAGAAACAAAGCACGAAGGAAGGGAGATCACTTTTGGGAGTTAGGCTAAATATTTGAAGCATTTCGGATTATTTTTATTTACAAAGAAATGTGTTTTTGTTGTTGTACCTACGCAGTTGTGACGAGGTTTGGATTTGCTACGAATTTTATAGGCTGTATCACGTTTTTAAAAAAAAATTAAGTTTTTCATCAAAGTCGATAACACGTGTTCGGGAAACCCTGTATTTTCACGATTTCGCTATAAACAGTAGATAGTTTCTACTCGAAATGAAATGCAGAACGAATAAAACATTATTGCAGAAACTGGCATAAGCATAAATTAATTAATTTTACAAAATTTCGCCAGTTTCAACGAATGAAACATCTGTGCAGAAACTGGCATAAGCATAAATTAGTCAATTTAAAAAAATTTCGCCAGTTTCAAGGAATAAAACATTATTGCAGAAACTGGCATAAGCATAAATTAATTAACTTTACAAAATTTCGCCAGTTTCAACGAATAAAACATTTTTGCAGATTTTTTAGAAGTTGAATAAAACATTTTTTTTGCAGAAACTGGCATAAGTATAAATTAATTTTTCAAAATTACGCCAGTTTTAACGATTAAAACATTTTTGATGATTTTTTTTTTAGAAATTTTCAACCAACTCCCCTCCATGTGCATTTTGTTTCAAAAAGGGCACAGTTAACATTTTATATTAAAGATAATTTCCACATTTGTTTTCATAAAAATAATTATCGTGACCTTATCAGGAATTCCTGTGCAAAACTTACGTAACCAGCTTTAGAGGGGACTAGAAAACTGCTTAAAATTGCTGATCGTTTAACCTTGACAGCCATTTATGGGTTGCCCCTAACGGATCGAACATTGACCGCACGTGCTTAACTCTTCCCTACCAAATAGCAGGGGCCGCTCATAAATTCCACGAACAACTGAGACACGTGCTAATGCAAACATTTCACAAATTACATTTAATTAACGTTCAAATTGTTATTAATACTTTTTTAATACACTCGCGTGCAAAAAAAAAAGACTCACCTGCGTGAATCGAGTAAAAATTTGTTTTTCTCAGAAACCAAATGTCCGAATTAAAATCGGAAAAATGTGTTTCGTTGACAATTTATTCCGCTTTATAATTCGCCTAATATGC
>JAQGAF010005110.1:0-12718 GCA_034687865.1 Kryphioiulus occultus | reverse complement strand
GATGGAATACACCCCCCCTACCACACGGTATTCAGTTACTGATAGTAGGGTACTGAGTTGAATTGAATTGAACTTGGTATGAGCGTCAATGTTGTGTTTTATGGAATACCAATACAGTAACACCACATTATCAAAGGTTTTCCCTGAAAAAACGCGGTTTTTTGTGACGCCTTATTTCCACACAAAAAATGCCGAAAAAATGAGACAATTTGGATGACGAAAGGCTCTACTGCAAACATCCCTCGTTTGGCTGATTTCCTATTTTCGTTCCCTTTAGTTACGACCAGTTCATGAACAGAATTCTGCGAAGCCAACATCGCTACCTGTCTGTGGTAAACGCAAAAAATGCACAAACCGCAGATTCGCAGGTGAGTCACAGGCCAGGGCTTTGACATTGCTGGCCTTGTCAACAAGTCTGCTTTTGGAAACAGTGCACAGTTGTTGGCAGTTCAAAAATGTTCCATTGTGTTTCCAATGTTTTTTTGAGATCAGAGTCCTGGAAAGGGCTGTTGGTTGGTTTGTGAACATCGAGAATCACTCATGGCATTGTACCATTAAAGTGACGTCATGTTGTCAAGTGAGTTGTGGAAGTCAGTTTTCAACCAACGTTGCTCAAACAAATGTTAGATGGGCGAATATATGGCAAGATATGTGGATTTCGCTCAAGTTTTTGCAACCTTTATATTAACTTAACCTGTTCGACCATCTCCTATGTAAAATGTAAAATGATTTGTTGAATTTCCCTGCATGCTTTTTCGAAGTAAATCTATTTTCCCTGGCAATTCCAGGTTTTCCCAGTAGACAAAAAGCATATTTTCATAAGGAAACAGCAAATTTAGCTTGTAAAATCGACAATTTCATTATTAATTTCTTCCACAGAGTTACATGTAACCCCTTGACTTGTGTGTCACCAGTAAGCAATAACTAGCTATGTAACATGAATTTTTTGATTTATTGATTTTCCTTGGCTTTACCACGCCTTTCCAATTTCCCGGGCAATTCCAGGTTTTTTAGGTCTGGACCATATATTTTTGTAGAAATAAGGGAAAATCACGGAAATGTGCATCTGCATAAAAATAAACCAAATCCCCTATTGTCAAATTCTCGATTCCCCTGACATTCCCATGATACTTTCTTTTAAAAAATGAGTAAAATGATGGATATTATTGCAATTTTTTTAAAAAGATAATGAATACAGTAGAACCTCTGTAAGTTGACCACCCAAGGGACTGTTGCAAACCGGTCAACATATGGAACGAATCATCTTATTAAACTCGTCTTATTGAATCATCTTATTAAACTCATCTTATTGAATCATCTTATTAAACTGTTTATAATACAGTGCCAGTATTGCTAATGTGCTGCAAATTTATCCAGCAATTACACGTACAGTACAGTAGGGGTACTGAAGGTGTTCAAAATGAACTCTTGTACCTTTATAGCGACAGTTACTATTGAGGGGTGTACTATAAGGTTTGCAAGCAGCCAATAAATTTAATCATCCATGACTTTCCACGTTGAGACCATTCTGTTCTACAAATAGAGTAAATTACTATTGTGTCATAGTCCAAATGGTCAACATACAGAGGTGTAGGCGGTCAACATGTGGAGGCTACATTCTATTGAGTTAATGTGGTGACTGAAGATGGTCAACATGGGTAGGTGGTCAACTTTGGAGGTTCTATTGTAATCAATTAGCTGATGCAAACTATCTCAATTTCCCTGACATTTTCACCAATTTTCACGAATTCCCTGAATTCCAGAAACTGAGAGCCCTGCGTTAATTAAACAACATTCTAATTAAATTGCCAATATAGTCAAAGTGATTTGTAAAGATGTGACAAAACCATTTCAAAAGTCTAGAAAGGCAATTAAGGTGTCATCATGGTGCGTGATCCCCAAGATGGCGACGGTAAGCACATAATGTTCGAAACTTCGGAGAAACCGTTATCTTGCGACACACCTTTCGTTATGCGTTGGTGTTGTAAGCAGAAATTATTCAACCCATAGCGGACAGATTTCGAGGCGTTATCCTCGTCGTTCGTTAACTTCGAAATAGTTACGTGTTTATCGTTCGAAGGGAGATTTATGGGTCAGACGACCGTCAAGATTATCTAATCATCACCCTTTCCAAAAACCGACAGTAACGAGGCGCGTTTTCGAACTTTCAACGAGTGGAATATTTTCATGTGGGATTTGGCTTCAATTGCCCATTACTCCCATTACTCAGCTGCAAACAATTCACATGTATATTACATGTATGTACCAAAATTTCGCTTCCCAAGCTCGCAACTTTAACTCAAAACCCTTCCAAAACTTGACTTTCCAAAGCCGCCATCTTAGGACTCTCGCTTTCGGTTGGTGGTAATGTCCGCAGTTTTTTCTCCGAATTTTCCCGCACTTAAATTTGTTCACTAGATCGCACGTTGTGGTTTTACGCAGGAAATGCCCAGAAGATTTGGTAGTATCTTCTAATGTATGATACGAATTTAATTTGATCCTTTCTTGTACATCAAAATGGTGTCAAAAGATTGCCCTACGATTCCCCATTAAAGTAAAAGTTATTGTGTTTGCAGTGTTTGCAGAAAGTGTTTACAAAAATTTTAAGTATAACTTTAGTTAATCTCCAGTATCCAGTACATGTACATGTAGGTATCAAGGTATTTTTATGGTGTATTAGTGATATACAAAATTTACAACCTTGTACATGTAAAATAACCGATGATAGTTTCTTTAATCGTTCATTATTGGTTGTTGAAAGGTTTCCTTTATATCCAATGTGTGTCATAGTATTTCAATAGGCTTTCAAAATGTTGTACAGCTCCGAAACCTATATATGATAGGTATATTATGCACCCGATCAGACTTATTCTGATTCTAAAAAAATACAAAAAAAATTGGAAACCCGCTATAGAAACTTTAAAAATACATTTCAACCATTCAATTTCAATTTAAAAATACCTTTCAATAGAGCTGCAGGTTGACATCTTGACATTATTGAAGTAAATATTCATGTGGAAATAATCACAATTTCACATTTGCGTCAAAATCAACATCAAGTGCTTTAGTGCTTTTTTCTCCACTGATGGTTCTAAAATTCCAGTTCGTCGTTAGGGGTCCCTACACGGCTAGTAATACTGTCAGTTTCAACAGACACAGACATTAAAACGGATAGTGTAATGGACGCAGTACTGATGTGCTATTCTCATTACTGACGATTATCGGAATTTTCGGATAACTTACTGTCTGTATCGAAATAATGACAGTAGCACTGATCGTGTAGGGTCGGCTTAATAATCGATGGCATCTTACATTCGGTGAATACGGTAATAATTCAACGACTTTCGTGGTAATCAGGACTCCAACGAAGAAATGCCACGTCATAAAATCAACGAGCTGCCATCTTGGGACCCAATTGCAACTTTCGAGTAATGTAATTGGCTTCAAATTTGTCGGGTGACGTGATCGTAAGCATCTTTTTCTTGAAAGTTCCATGTTTAACTTTGAACCCACTTACTGTACATGTATGCTTCATGCCAACAAAAATTCAATTTTGATCACTAAACGCTGCGTTTGGCTCAAGCGTTGAATTTTCACTTCGACTGCTTCGACGGACGCCATGTTGGGACTCTCGAATCCCGCAGCCTGCAGCGGTCGCAACGTAGTTTTTGCAACTTTAATTGGTTTCGTCCCTGCCGATCTGAACTTTTTTCTTACAAAGCGGATTTAAAAATCCTGTGAGAAACGTTTCTATCCACGAGGCAGATTGCAATTTTTATGGTTCTCGCAATTCCAGCGAAGGAGAGAACCCGGACCATAGTTGGGCCTAATGGCACCCCTAAAACCACCCCGGCTAAAGGTGACATTCCCCGGTCGCGAGCAACCCACCAGACCCCAAAATTAACTCCATGCCTCCAAACTAGTCCCTAAAACGATAAAACGGCAGTGAAAAGTGGGCAAAAAAAGCTCGCCTTCAGAAGTTGGCAAAAAGAGGAGAAAGAAAAAAGGGTAAATCCCTAAAATAAGGAACCACTTAATGGTCCGCTAGCTTTTAATAGGAGGGTAGCTAGCGCCATAAATACGCCACACGGTGATTGCTAGGGTCGACAAGCTTCGCATGAAAAGTACTACCAATTAAAGCACCCGCCGATTTTGGTGCCATCTATTAACAAGTTTGGTAAGCTTGTTGAAGCAGTTGAGGGGGTGTCTATGGAAGGAGTTGTCATATGTTGCGTTATCCAATTAGATTCCTTACGCCATCCTATGAACAACGTCGCATCGTCATTAGCACTATTTTCAGCGGAGCACATGTATGCTCATTTGCTTACATTGGAGACACTGGACGCCAATTTCCAACTCCTGTAAATACTGGAACAGCCCTGATGGAACGATAGAAATCAGTATAAAATTCGCAGTGATACCGCTACAAATATACTGATACGTGTATGTGATGATATTCGTAGAAACTTTGTATTGAATTTTTGCACATGTTAACTTACATTTACTACACGGTATAAATGAAATTACGTTTGAGTTTGAACATCCAAAATCACTGTTTAATTTCATAGTTGCCAATACTGACGTCAATACATGTTACTACTGATACTTTAGTGACACCTACATACATCACTACATATCAGTATGAATAAAAAAATCTATTGGTAGTACATGTATTGCCACAAGTACAGGTACTGGCTATATGTGACCTTAGGGCCATTGTGTCACATGATGATACATGTAGTGATGTCAGCATTGGCAACTATGAAATTAACTAGTGATTTAAGTAGTGGATCATTACATATCAGTATGGATAAAAAAATCACTAGTCTCTAGTGGTGCTAGTGCTATTTATAACTGACATACGGTATTAATGCAATTACATCGTAAGTTGAACATCCAAAATCACTACTTAATTTCATAGTTGCCAAATGCATCAGTACATGTGAGGTATATCACCATTAACACTACTTGTTACTACTGATGCTTTAGTGACCCCTACATACATCACTACATATCAGTATGGATAAAAAATAACTACTAGTAGTATTGACACAAGTACTGGAAATATGTGACCTCAGGACTATTGTGTAACATATGACGATCGTAGCTGCAGGGCGTTCAAGAGGAGGTGGGTGGAGGGGTTGTCAATCTCCAGCGAAAATTGATTAGAAGGGGTTAAGGGTCAAAACGTCCACTTTTTGATGAACGCCATTTATACACACCACGTTATTGAAACTGCAAGATTAAATCTACGACCAGCAACTAAACACGAAGGACTATCCAATGCATTGACCGAGTTGGCATTGAAAGAACCAACGAGCCCCAAGTGCTTTGAAATAATGAGAATCGATCAGAGGAGAAAGGTTTGAAACTGCATTGATAATGATCAAACGATGGACTCAGCAGTGCGACAAACAAACATGGAAGTGTTTGGAAAGTGCACAGGGAAGAATGAACTGAAAAGGCGACCCAAGGCGGTAGTGAATGGAAGCTGCGCACTCGTCCTCTCCCCTCAATTGCAATTCTAGTTTCTTGCCCAACAAATGCTTGTCATCTGCTTAAATAAAGTGGGCCATAAAGATTTCAATCTCCAGCGTCTTACAGCCACAAAAAGCTATTTTCGTGCGCTGCTGATTGCAATCGTCCAACTGGTACCTTGGGCTCGTGGTGAAAGTACAGCGGATGCTAATTTTTTTAGCAAAAAAAAATCCCACCGAGCATTTTATTGGACTCTTTGTTTACTCCGAAATGTGGACCACTTCAAATTGCTTTAAAAAAACGATAAAAAAACGTGCATCCAAACAAGGGGATGTCCATAAAGGCCGTCCATCATACTGACTTTCTGACACCCTACTCCCTTTAGACCAGAGAACCATAACGGAAAATTACACAAATGTTGGGACTTCAATTGAGGAGTGTTCATGTAGTTGCTACAGCTGGTATGTGAAAAAATAATGATTGGGTTTAGATCGCTAATGACTTAAAAACTGAACTTGATTTCGGTTTAATTCTTGTTGTGCCTTAAAACCACACTTATTTAGATTTAGCTTGCTCAACATGAGCATTTTTTCAGAACGTGAGCTGTACTTATACAGGGTGTCTACTGGATTTGTTTTTGCAAATTCTGTGACTTTTTTATGACTTTAAAAAATTGTCCATGCTTATTAGAATATGGGGCCGTTTAATTTGCATATCATGACTAAACAGTGATTTTCAGAAACATTATCTACCACGGTGGCGACATGATTATTGGGCAACAACAAGCCGCAGGCGAAATTTTTTGCGGAAAAAAATTGATATACATGTATATACATGTATAAATAGGTGACAAATGAAGAATTGAAACCCAAATTTTCATTTTGTGAAGACAAAAATTCAATGAACCGGTTGTAAATTTCATGACGTTCCCATGACCATGATGTCATTTTCATTATTTTTCCATGATCCTGATGTAAGTTTCATGACTTTTCCATGCCCGTGATGTAAATTTCATGACTTTTCCATGACTACCATGACCTGAATCTCATTTAATGACTATCCCATGATTCTGTTATAGCTTGTACGTCGAGTGCCACTGACTCGATTGGTGGGCTCTCGCTTTTCAACTTTTGTCGTTCAAGTCAGACTCTGTTGAAAGCGGGAACGCAATACATTCCACACCAGTTCGAGTGTGGATTAACGTGCAAGTATAATGCTTATGAATAGCACACGACGTACTTTCTATAAGTACAGCTCACGTTCTGAACAAAATGTGTTCTTGTCTCAAGTTGAGCACAAAATCCACATACATGTAAGTGTGGGTTTGAGGCAAAAACACCGAAATAAAGTTTAGTTTTTAAGTTATTAGCGCTCTTAACCCAACCATTGTTTTTTTTTTCACATACCAGCTTTTGCATGCAACTACACTCCTGAATTGTGTTAATAACCCTGTACAACTTGTCTGACGTGAAAGATGGCAAACAGTAAGTATCTGACGACTCTGCCCTCCTTTTCCGCTACATTTTGTATCGAATCGTGTCAAGTTTGGCACGAACAAAGCCAAAACCTGCCTCGCAACCAAATTTCGAGGGTTTCCTCATTTATTTACTAAACGGCGTATTTGTTTGCATAAATTGCGCGAGTCGACATTTTACAAGAGCGTGGCATTTAAATGGAGCCCTCTCTCTGGGGAGAAAATGAAGCCGAAATTGTCAAACCGATAAAAAATAAACGCACTCTGGAGGAACGGGAAACAAAATGCCCTGACATTTAGCCAGGCTTCGTATTGTATTTTGTTCCGAACTTTTCGACGCCATTTTCGTTCTTTGCGAATTTGCTTCCTTGGATCGTCCGATTATTATTGGTAAAGCATGAATTTAACAGTTTCCAACACAGTGAAACCTTTCTTTAACGACTACTCACGAATTAAGTGCCGATACAGCTTGTAAATGTGGTTCCCAGCATATTATTTACGCTAATAAATGTGTCGGTCACCAGTTAACAACCTTGCTTAATTTTTGGACTGCTGAAATTTGGTAGACAGGCTCAATACGCGAAGCATTTTTTGTATTAAAACTGTAGATTATAATGTAATTCCCTTCACGTTTTATTTGACAATTTTAAGCGTGCAAGAATACATACTCTACTGCGGCCTAGCCCGTTTCGAAACGTACGCGTGCCTGGTAAAATAAACTCGAAAGCGCGTGATTTGACAGCTCAAAAGCGTCCAGAAAAACGTACGTGAGTTTGGTAATTCGAAACGTACGTGCTAGTCTAGCCCCTATTTGGAAACGTACGCGTGTCTGTTAAAATACACTCTAAAGCGCGTGAATTGAAAGCTCAAATTTTATCGAACGTATTTTTTCACCGTTTAAAATTGTCAATTAAAACGTGAAGGGAATTACATTTATCTACGTATTTTTAATACAAGAAACCATTTCGCGAATTGTACCTATCCACCAAATTTCAGAACTTACGGATTTAGCCAAGTAGTTTTAAAATGAATTACAGAAGGTCCACGTGGAAAAACGCCGAACCAGATGTCTTAAATACAAGGTTTTAATTAATTAATAATAATTATAATGATAAAGTACGATGAGAACAATCCAAAATGGAAGGTTGGCGAAAGGTAGGCTACATTTTGCCAACTTATTTTTTTTTTATAAATAAACGGCAGGATTTTCAACTTAAAAAAGAATGCTATTCCCTGGTGAACGCATAGTTCTACCAGGTAAAAATAAATTGTGTGGTTAGTATAATTTATTAGCACGTATAATATGCTCCTATTTTTTTTCAGGGTGGGTACAGGCTTAACTTCCCCTTTGAAGAGCATATTTTTAGCAAAGACTAAAAAATGAGGAAAATGTTCCGTTATCAGACCTTTGTCCACGAGGAAGTCTTGAAAGTGCAATTTTTTCTGAAAAACCAGCTTTATTTACATCTGGAATTTCAATGCTGACAGACTGAGGCAAGCAAAAAACTAAAGTGACAAACGCAGGATTCAGCCTTGATGTTTCGGGTTCCACCCTATGCAGAACCGTCATTTTTTTTAACAGACTTCCACTAAAAAACTTAAAGAAACCCCTCGTAGTCCGTTTTTGTGTTGATTTTTTTATGAACATTTTACAAACATAAGCTATCTTTTTTTGCTGATGCTCAAGCCAGTCGTGAAAATGGTGATTAAAAAGTTTGGGGTGCTTAAAGAAAAACACGAAAAAGATTCATCCATTTCCTAAAAGGCGACAGAGGGGATTTTATACATGTATGTAGCAAAATTGGGACGGAACGGAAGGATATTTCGTAATTTTAAACAAAAATAATTTACTAATATTTATGAATTATATTTTTTTTATAAACAACGCCATTCAAGAACACAGTAACCATGTTTATAATTACGCCTGCCACAATCCCTCTTATTTATCACCTAGTTGTAAAGGATGCAACTTTAGTAACTTTGGAATTAATTATGTTTTTTTTTATTTCTTAATTATTTATGCTTAATTATAACTAGGTGAAGTGTTGTATTAGTTTAATGAAAAATGATCTACTGCATTTATGGCAAACAAGTGTAGGTCGCAAGTGCAGTATTTTGATAGGTGGCAAATTGCAGCTAGGGTTACTAATTTTACTAAATTTTAAGCTAAAATTCATTAGAAATTTTAAGCAAAAATTTATAAAAATTTCTAAATTGTATGATATGGTCCTACATTTTGATAGAAAATGTGGGACCAAATTTGATTTTGAAAAAAAAAATGTCGTTTCCGTAATTATTACTAATTCTGAAAATCCTTAAAGTATGGACTTTAAGGATTTTCAGAATATGCAGTATGCAGTATATGCAGTCTTTGCATATTTGCAGTACTGCAGTATTTGTAGTATATGCAGAAAATGCAGTATTTGCTATCAATTTATGTGCTTAAAAATGCCTTCAGTATGCCTGTAAGGAAGAATACATTTAATGTACAATGTACATGAAAAGTCCGTCTGTAACTGATAGTTTTTTTGAAAATTTCGAATATACGGCATTCCCCTTCATTATATTGCTTATTATATTACAGGGTGTCTACTGGGTTTGGTATTACAAAATTCCATGACTTTTACATGACTTCAAAATTTTTTTCATGTCTATTATAATTAGGGGCTATTCAAGTTTTATGTCATCAATAAATAGCGATTTGCAGAAACATTTTCTACCACTGTGGCGACATGATTATTGGCAAAACTGGATTACAAATGACGAATTTGAACCCAAATTTTTATTTTATGGATCAAACAAAGGCAACAATTCCATGACCGTGACGCAAATTTCATGACGTTTCCATCGCTTTCATAATCTGAATTTCATTTTATGACTTTTCTATGACATCCTGTATTATTACTTTTTTTATAGAATTGAGACTAAAATCCATCATTTTTCAGAAAGATTACATGTATCTAAACTTTTTACCTATACATGTGTGTCGCCTGGTCAGCTTTGGAGCCTTGAATTGTTTTCAAATTTAAGAAGTCGTGACATGAAAAACTTTAGTGTAGCACTGTTCTAAGGAGTGGTTGGACATTCCAAAAATGGAGATGTAAATAGGTTTAAAGGATGCCATATAAAACAATAGCATTTTCAACAGTATTTTTGCTGGAAAGAATGTGAGAGACAAAGGAGCGTTATTCGGAATGACAGATGAATGTTGACTAAAAAGGGTCTCTCGCAATTCCCAAATATCTACACTGTAGCAGAATCCCAATGGCGGCATTTTAATCCCCAGGGGAGAGAAATTTGTAAACAGTTTAGTGCGACTGGTATTTTTGCTGGCTGATTTCGACACATTTTTTATGGCTGCCAACAACCCATTCCTCGTTCATTAAAAAAAAGTGAAAAAACAAAAAAAAAAATCTTCAGAATTTGGCATGGTTTGGAGGGGGGTAAACATGTTCGCAGTTTTCACGAAAATAGCGCACATTTTTCGTTGTTAATTCCAGTTAACGAGCCCCTGCTCATAAATTTGACGCAACAGGATTTCAGGATGTTCCAGTATTTTAACCAATCAAGACGAACATATGGCATGGCTAAAGTCAACATACAGTAGATGTTGAATTAACAAAGAATTAATGACACCATCAGTTATTACTTTGGGGGTTAACAGAAATCGAACGATCATGAACAAGGAGGGGGGGGGGGAGGGGTTAAGGGTAGGACAGTTCAAACTTCAAATTATTATTAGTATGTCATGAGATCGAGGTTAACCTCATGCAGGACAGCGAAGCCTTTCTGTAACGACCACTCACGAGTGTCTTTTACTGAGTGTAGCAATGGGGTTTCAAAAACTTACATTATTTCAAACACCACAAGTTTTAAGAAGGTTTATGGGCTAACAAGGGGTGAAGAAAATAATGCAAACATTAATAAATAACGCAATTGAACATGTTCGTGTTGGCACACTAGCAGGGTGAATACTGAACTGCAATTTCATTTTTCCAGAATTTTCCAGCATTTTCCAGTATAAAAAAATTAATTTTTTTTAGTTCAATGAAACATTTTTTACGTCAATTATATGCTCACCAGGGGCTGTTACAGGACTTTTCGAGATCAAGGCGTGAAAAATTTAGTAACAGGCCTAATATTAATAAACAAACGCCGTAGGCGAATTTTTTAAAAAAAACTAGTCCCAAACAACTGGTTTTACACAGATTTCCACAAATTTGTTTATTGAGATTAATAATATAAAAGCGCTGCAGGCGAAATTTTTAGAATAACTTAATAACAAATGATGACATTTTTTGAAAACTAAACCTACATAATTGGCTTTACCCAGATTTCCATTATTTGTTTAGTTGGATTAATAATTTAAAAGCGAATCAGGCGAAATTTTTAGAGAAACTTAATATCAAGTGATGACATTTTTTTAAAACCAGACCAGCATGATGGAAACCTGTAGGAGCCAACGAACTATTTCCATGGACTATGTATCACACTTCCAGGGTGTCATGAGATAGAATTTTAAGAGCATTTTTCAGAAAACTAAATTTGAAATTGAAAAATTTCCAGTATTTTCCAGTCCAGTTCCAGTTCCCTTTATCGTCCTTCAGTTTGCCCCACCCCCTCAACTAGAGTTGATGACATATTGAACATCTCTACAGTAGAACCTCTGTAATTCCTAACTGTTGTGGTAATAAACAGCACAAATCTCAATCAAATTCTGCATTGTTTTTTGTTTGAGATTCCCATCAAAAAGGAAATTTCCCCTATTTACTGCCAAGCCCCCTTTATACTGAAGGGGTTCAAAATGAACTCGTCTACATGTACATCTATGAAGACAGTTAATGTTCAGGGGTTACGGAATAAGTTTTGCAAGCAGCCAATAAATATAATCATCCATGACGTTACATGTTGAGACCATGCCAGTCAACAAACAGAGTAAATTACTACTGAATGTCATAATCCGAGTGGTCAGCATACAACATACAGAGGTGCAGGTGGTCACCTTCCATTGAGTTAAAAAAATGTCGTTAACATGGGGAGGTAGTCAACTTTGGAGGTTCTACTGTATATTAATAAAGCAATGTAGTAGGCCCATGTACATGTTCTGTACCTCTATGTGTAACAAGTGTTTCAATTAATTTGCTCAACTTCTGTAGAACGTACAGTACATGAGGGGGGCATTCAAATAGTCATCGTTTTTCTTGCAATTTTCAGAAAAATGTTAACACCTCCCCCATATGTCATCATTTCCTGACTCCTCCCCCAATGTCGTCAATATCAGACCCCTCCCTCATCATCACTTTCGGACCCGCTCTAAAACGAATACTTAATCACTGACCAACAAATTTCGAATTGACCCTTTTTTCCGAGAAATTGCTAACTTTACATGTTGAAAAACCCATGTGCGAAGGTTGGAATGTTAACAGTGACAACACATCTGTACATTCGTTATGAGAAGCAATACTCTGATGTCACTTATGCCAATTGTTAGGTTGACTATCCACGAAAAGTCATGGTGTAACACCTGCTCTCACCATTTAATGCCTCGTCATGTCACATTTTATTTTATACTATGTTTTTTAAAAACACGCAAATCAATAAAACATTAACTTACCAGTTATTCAACAGACCTTACGTTACATGATTGAAAGTGCATGATTGACAGAAATATCAGCAATTTATGCTGATAAATTTTTTATTCACGATTTACTTCGTTCCGATTTGAATTACACTTTCCAGGTGTCGTTCTTTTCTCGTCGTAACCAT
>JAQGAF010005109.1:0-12720 GCA_034687865.1 Kryphioiulus occultus | reverse complement strand
GGCCTGTGACGCGATGACGTCAGGGGATTACCCTGACGGTCGATTGCGCCACACATCGGCAACATAGTAGTACTATGCTGGCCGGAAAAATGATGCACCACCAGGTAATTAAATTCCACACGCCATAGCACCATGATAAAATGAGCTTCATTCAAGTTCGAGTCTATGGCTCTCGAAGACATTACCATACACAACTATGCTGTTAATTAAAGTGTAACCGAGTGCTAAAAGAATGGAAAGTTTTCATCATCTAGATTTGTCACAATGGACACTGTCGAATTTTACTTTTAATTCTTGTTTTCTTTTCATAACTAAAAAGTTATTCCAATTTTACTTTTCATGTCTCAAACCCTACAGGGTAAGAATACAATCGGATCTTGCCATGATAATATACATTTAGGTAAATAACTAACCCTCTCATTGCACCATTTGTCATAACACTAAATAATAAGGGTCGCCCGTAAAGAACGTCCTGTAAGATACAGATTTATAGAGTATCATATCAATCAAATTCCACAAATTGCATTTCAGACCACCTGTTAGCTACACTATACATAGTGTTCTCGTCACTTCGCTCTCTTCCCAATATCACTATGTTTATTGCGGCTTAATTCCGCATATTCCATCATACCGGATATAATTTATGGACGACCCTTACTCTTCCGCCTTACCACCTGTTGATTCGTTCGAAAGTCCACACCTAGTTTTCGTTCTTTTTACTCTAGCTTTTAGTTTTATTGCCGAAACTGTGATCTTATATGTAAACGATCGAAGTTTTAAACAAAAATGTGATCAACTATTCGCCTGCGTACCGGCATCTCACCTCACTGATTTGGCTCAAGCATGCTCACCTACGTGCATCACAAAAGTTTCACAAGATTCCCCAAGCCTATCGGAAAGGATTTACCTGGATTTTTCAACTTTCGTTGTATATATACATACTTTCAAATGCGTAAAACTTGTAAAAACTCATACCTACCAAATCGGCTGGGCCGTCAACTTCACTTCACCCACTTTTCATAACAACCGCATGAGTATTACGCAGACTGCTGTCAACGGTAAATGTTTGTGGGCAATTTGCAAAAGCGCCGTTGCTTGAATAGTCTTAATTCTTCAAAAAGGTGTCTTAAAAAATTTGGATACCAGAATTTTCAGATAAAGAACGTCGAAAATATTTAAAGTTACACGTTTAATGATCGCTGTCGACAGATGGTGCAAGTTAAATTCGCCACTTTAAACAATAAGCAGATATGGGGCACAGAGGCAAGTTATAGACAAGTTCAATATTACTCATATTATATTTTATAAATAATACATGTACAGTGTATATCGCTTCTTGCAAACAAGTTTGGGCATGTACTCTGTACATTACCAACATAATTCCACAGTTTAGGCTGTACGTACGCAATCCTATGCATTGTACAGCCACACAAGTTGTGGTGTTAATGATCACTGACGTTGTCAACTTGTGTGACACGTTTCTGTTGTTCGGGATTTGACGATTTCACCAAGCCTGTTGACGAGTGTATCCATCAATTGCTCTAAAAAGTGCCACAGGTAAAATCCACATTATTGAACAAGTACATTGTCACTGTTCCTATACTGACAGTAAGTTAGCCAAATCAGGACCCTACATGGTCAGTGTTATTGTAATTATTTCAATATTGACAGTATACATTTATAATATCTGAAAATTCCGATAATTGTTAGTAATTAGCCTGTAACATCAATCCATCAGTATTGCGCCCATTACACGATCTGTTATTGTCAGGCTTTGTTGAAATTGACATAAAAGTATTTCTAGCCGAACAGTGTCCCAAATGGTCAGTGTTACTGCCAAATTGACAGCATTACCTGCCATGCAGTGACCTCAAAATGCCGACCCTAAACGGTCAGTGTTACTGGCATTATTCCACAAGCATTATTTCTACAAGCTAGTAATACTGTCAGTTTCAACAAATTGCACACAGTAATGCTGATCGTGTAATGGGCGCAGTACTGATGCTCCATTCTTATTACTGCAGATTATCCAAATTTTTGGATAACTTACTGTCAGTATCGGAATAATCACAGCGGCACTGACCGTGTAGGGTCAGCCGAAAATTTGGATAATCGTCAGTAATGAGAATTGAACATCAATCGGTTAGTACTGCGCTTATCACACGATCAGTATTACTCTCCGCGTATTTGTTGAAATAGACAGTATTACTAGCCATGTAGGGTCCACAATATAAACCGGATCAGTTTTCATTCACACGTACCTTGTTTTTCAAATGTCAAGGACTTCTGCTGACGACAACCACCATTTTTCATTTTTGACTGTTTTGTCTTAAAGATGAATTTACTCATCGGTTTCTCTAAAAAATGGAAAAGGTGAAATCCACGTTACTGAACAAATATATCGTCAGAACAAGGGAAAATTGGAGCAGTTTTCATGAACACGAACTTTTAGCTAGCCTGGTCCTTTGCTTTTGCTTCTTACGGCTTATTTTGTTTAAGGTGCTACCTACTAATGCTGCTTGCTGGCTCACTTTCCTCATTTTTGAAGGATTTCCTATCAGGGGAAGGAATTCAAAAGTTTAAATACATGCAGCAAAGCAACCAATCTTAATTTCCGATTTACCCTTAACTGCACACACCATTTTGTGTCTTCTCATTCTCTGTTTTATTTGTCTTCTGTTCTGTCCAGTTACTTTTCACACCTAATTCACTATCCTTCAAGAGATTGGCTACTTCAACTTTATCTAAGAGTTCCTCTGAGTGCAGAAAGAGAAACAAAGTAGCACAAATTAACTTCAGATATATTACTAGAATAAAAAAAGAGAGCTTGAATTGAAAATAACTTTTTGCTACACGTACTGGTTTTACTGCGCAGTATTCCAAGATCGAACATTGTATTCGTCGAATCGCTTTTGGCAGGCAATTTCCTATCTGTCGTTAGAACTGTACCATTCACTTTATCTAAGAGTTCCACTAAACGAGAAAAGAGCAACAAAGTAGCAAAAATAAATTTCAAATACACCACTAGATTAAAAAGGAGAAATCATGGATAGAAAGCAACTTTTCAGCTACACGTACTAGTTTTAACGCGCAACATTCGAAGATCGTCCACAGAATTTGTTGTCATGTGCAAGTATACCATCATTTTTGAGGTCGCTGAGATTTTGCACTGAAATGGACAAAAATAAATTTCTTTACAAGCAATCTAAATGTATCCTCACACCTCTTGTATATTGATTTTACACTACTCGTTAATAAAGGATATTATACAAGTAGGGCGAATGATTAAATAAAAGGCATAATGACAAACATTAAAGTTCGAAAAAGAAATTGAAAATGTTCAGTGTCATTATAAAAACCTACTATAAAATGATTTTTAATTCAACATTCACTTATAAAAACCAAACTCCAACTGAAAATGCCTCTACAATTATATTTAAGCTTGTGTACCTCAGCAATTTCGTCATTTTCAATGGCTCCATCAGCTAAACATTCCAGCTCCACTAACTTCATCAAATATTTGTCCCGTAGCTCGATTCCTTTTTCGTCCAGCTCAAATTTATCTTTTTCCTAATTGAAATTCATAAATAACCATATTCATTAATCAATAACCAATAACCAATTCATAATATTATCCACATTAACATGAATTAAATCGAAATTGTCAATGTAAAATTTATTTTTAAAAAAATATAATGTAGGCTCACCATTAAAACGGAACTCTGATCACCGTTCTTCATATGTCTTTCCTCATCTTTCTTTTCTGTAAGTTCGAAAAAGAAATTGAAAATCTTCAGTGCCATTATAAAAACCTACTATAAAATGATTCTTAATTCAACATTCACTTATTCAAACCAAATCTTTATTTGAAATTGACTCGACCCTTTTATCCATCATCACTTCAATACTCTGTATAGCATATTAACTTGTTTGCTAGTTCCCAACCATTAAACCAAACAATTTAATACTGAGGCAGCATGCAAGGTTTAAAACCAACCACAAAAAATAGTAAATTAAATGGCAAGTTTTATACCGACATGACATCGTATGTCAAGAAAAGAAAAAATACTTACCGGTACTTTTCTCGCAAAGCACATTTGCTGCCTGCCTCATCTACACCAAATTGAAATAGTTTTAACCATTGTTAGTGCATGTGTTATCAGCAATAAGAACATGTAACGATTATTATGTGAGCTTACAGTATTTGGTACTTGCTGGTCAACTTCCATTTGACTGACGTTAGTATCAGCTGCACTGTCATTTGCAGGCTTGGGCTGTTCTAACTTCACATCTTGCTCTCCCACAAAACTTTGTATCCTTTGATAGGGCCAGCCAGTATATTGCTTGTCCATTTGAAACTTTATTTTACATGGTTTCAAGGCCTATATAGATACGAATGAGCAAACGATCAAAATTCAATCTTCTATAGAATACAGTGTAACATCCGTATGCTACCGGATTTTACAAAAATTGCGAGCTCACCTTGTCCTTTCTCTCTCGAAACATTTGCTGAGCATTCAGTTCTATAAAGATAACAAATAATTATAATCGTATATAAACAACTGACACTTCAAGCATACAGTAGCTAGCCTATGGCATGACGAAAACACGTGTTTGTACACGAGGTTTAGTAAATACCCAGCAACTTGGACTTATGAAGTTTTCGTAAACACAATAGTTTAGGAATAAAGAGAAGTCATTTGTAATCAACTGACTCCGAAAATCTTTATCGAATTATTTATACTTACTGAGAAACTGTTCAGACGTGCTCAACGCAAGACAAGTCTTTTCAACAGGAAGAGTTGCGACTTGGCGTGCCATACATCCTTTAATAGTAAAGTTTTTGGCGGGATTTTTGAAAAACAAATATAAATTATGGAAACTATCGTTCTGGCTATCTTTGATGATAGAGGTTATTCGCTGTCAGCAAAGGCAAAATTAAAATGCCTTTTATTGTTTTAGTTTTCAGAACATTTTATGCACATAAAAAATGTCCAAACTTTTCATATTTGGTTCAAAATTGAGCCTAAAACTGAGCAAAAGTCACTATTTCCCAGGTCTGTTATGAAGCTTTGTTTGTTTGTGGAATTTTTAACGTTAGCTTGTTTTCGCACCTATATGAAGCTTTGTGAAACACTCATAAAACACAAACATTTCCAAGCAAAGTTTATTTAATTTACAAAGTTGACTAAAAATCGACACTTAAAATTCTAATTGACGTCTGAAGTGCCCTGAATAAAAAACCAAAAGAAGACTATCGGTCAGCGAATCAGTAAACTATTGTTTTGGCCAACTTCAATGCCGATTGACCAAAGAGATAATAATCCCTTTGGTCAATCGTCATTGAAGTTGGCCGAAAGGCAGAATCGGAATAGTGTTTGAAATTGCTGTAAAATTGAGTCGAAGACCGATAGAGCAATTTTCTCCCAGGCCTATTATGAAGCTTTAATTTGTGAAACACTCATAAAACACGACATTTTCAAGAAAAGTTTATTCAATTTACAGTTTACTGAAAATCGACACTGAAGTTATAGTTGTCGTTTGAAGTGCCCTGAATGGAGACAGAGGAAAGAAAATTGTCTGTCAGCTTATCAGTCATTTTCTCTAAACAGAAGAAACGAGAAAAAACACATTTTAGATAACCACACTAATTGGCAACCAGCATAATTCTTCAGTTTACACACCAGTTCGCTTCTGCTTCTTTCTGAGCTTTTTCAAAGCATGCTTTTTTGCCGAATTTAGGCATTGGTTTCCTTCGATGGATTTCTCGGCACGGCTCATGCCAGTCTCATTCAGCAGGGCCGTTCGCGTCTTTTTGGAAGGCTTCGTGGTAGCTTTTGTGCCTAGAACAGCCTCTTCTGTCTTTTTGGAAGGCTTTGCTGAAGCTTTTTTGCCCTTCCTTTCAAGTTGAACTTCTGTGCCACCCACTACTCCCAGCTGGTTGTGGAGAATAAAGGTGATACAATTATGAGTTTTAGTTGGGGTTCATAAATTCACCTAAGAAGTTTCTGTAGAATATATTTTAAATCACGATGCAATAAAGCAACTATTATGGATGCTCTTACAGAATCTGTAATCTCCTCATCATCCTCCATTTCGACTTCTTCAACAACTGTGTTATTGTTGTCGCCAGGAAGCTTCAATCCTTCTACTGTCCCATCTGTGCAGCCCATGCCCTCTACCTCGATAGCGTCCACCATACCCACTGGCTCCTTGTAGTGAAGGTCAGATATGGTGTTTGTTTCAATGCTTTCCAAAGACTCAATATTGAACTCCTTGGCCATCTGGGAAACGATTTCAGCTGACACGTGTACTTGTCTCTCTTCGTTCTCTGGAATTCTCGTAAAATATCGAATTTTACCTCTGAAAGTAAATTAAAAAATGCAGACATTTACGGCACTTGTACATGGTTTACTGACTTCTGTCATTTTGCCAAACATGAAAACGTACGTATTCCAGTCCCTTAACAGGTGTCGGGCAGCAGCTTTGACATCTGGAACTCCTCCTCGCATGAGGCGTCCAAACCTTTTGGCCATGAGTGCCAGAAATTCATGAGAATCCGAAAATTTCGCTATCCGATAATACAGCATCAGTTGCTGGACATTGGTTCTCCGCAGGATAGCTTCCACAGCTGGGATAGCATCTTCTAAACTTTCAACCTAATTTGAGTCAAATTAGCCTTTTAATAAATTGTGCTAAGATATCATGTAACATAGAAATGTCTTTCATACAGAGATGAGCTTTAGAAAAATTATCTGCCTTACCTTTACTGCATTGCGTAAAGCAGCTCCAGCTTCATCATTATTTTTTTGAGCCAGCACAACACCAGGCGAGTCCAAGAGAACAATGTGCTTATCCAACTGAACCTCCTGCATAGTCCTAAGATATAAAAGGAGAATTAACAGAATATTTCCTTAGTTTCTGAAACATCAATTTTAATGACAATCCTCGTGATGAATGTAATACATGTAGTATCAGAAATCTGCTTCAGAACACATATAAACAAACAAGTGCTTACTTTGTAATGCCCGGAGTTGCACCAACGTTACATGCCCGACTTCTTTTCAGACTGTTTATGATGCTGCTCTTCCCCACATTTGGAAAACCTGTTGAATTTTCAATTAACGTCTCATTGTGGGATGTAGGTTTATAATAAATCAGATGTGTGAGTCGACTAATTACCTACAACTCCGACGCGGATGGAAGTTCGGATGTCCTTGCTTCGGCAGTAGTTTCCGAGCAACTTCATGAGTAATTCAGCTCCCAGACATGGAGTGGTTGATGGACCTTCACTATCAAATTCTCGCAACAGGCGGAGACTCTGTCTGGACTAATAATCACAAAAGCAGGATATATAGCCAACCGAAACACTGGCAATGAATGCTAAGTTACGTTATTATTACTGTATTTACCAAGTGGTTTTTCTGCATTTGAGTCGATGCTTTGAAAGGCACTGTTGGGAATTCGTTTCGCAAATACTTGAGCCATTCCAGCAAATTGTGATTCGGGACCAGATCTGATAACATTTAAAAAAAATTAACCTCAGCAATTACACGACTAAACAATTAACACTTCAAATTCAGGTTAAATGCAATAAGTAACAACAATGTCCACATTTCTTCACACAGTGTTATGGACTTATAAACATGATAACCATATATAAAGTGCATGGAAAATTTTTCGTTACCTATTTTATTCAGGACAAAAACCAGACGTTTATTTGGTCCAGAATCTAAAACCGCTTTCTCAACTTGAGGACACCTGCTTCCCAAAGGGTCTCTGGCATCCAAAACCTCCAAAATAATATCAGCAGCTTCAACAACCTGAGAATAAAATGTCACGTGGTCAGTCCACGAAAAGAAATAAAAATTGCATCAATAGTAAAGTGTTATCACCAACCTTGTTGAACTCCCGATAAAGAGGTTTAAAATTTCGCATGTCTAGAGTCGGCACAGGATTCGCCTCCACCTTCTTTTGTTGCTAAAATTGTAGGTCAAACAATTAAGCACTTTTCCAACTAACCAAGAATGGACCATCAGAATACGAGCCAACAAACACCCCCAATGCATTCATATCTTCGTAATTGTCAAAGGAAAGCAAGTACATCATTGAACCTTACAGGGAAATTTCTTTTATAAATGGCTTACTTCAAAAGCTTTAGTTTTTTTGTCAGCAATTTCTGTCAAATCTTTCAATCCTCGCTTCTCCATCCGAAGTTCGTGGCGTTCCTCTTTTTGTTTCTTTTTCATTTCTTCTTCCTAATTGAATAAATAGAAACTGATGTGGGCAAATGCGTAACAAAACAATTCGCCAATACACAGTACACATTGTCGAACTTCTGGATAACAAATCATGAAACAAGAAACATGTACTGCTTACCAGGACAAGTTCATTTCGTATATTACGTTAGCAAAAATATGCATTGGCAACAGGCATTTACCATTTCTTTTCGGTGCTGCGCTTCCTGCAAAATTTTGTCTTTGAACGGCAGGCTGTTAGGGACTCCGATATCCTTGGGTGCACTTCCTTAACAGATAAAAGTGAACACACTATAAGAACACCGCATTGATAATTAGGAATAGGCCCAAAATGTAAAACATGGGTTCAGTCAATATACCAAGGTCCCCAAGGGTAACTTTCAAATATGCCAACTGGCAATGACCTGCGACATATCAGTAACCATGCTTTGAGACTTACTCTTTTTAGGATTTTTTCTGGCCTCTTTCCTCACTTTCTTTGTATGTTGCCTAACCTGAAATTAAAAGTCGAATAAGTATAGCTATATAATTGGTTGCATATGCCAAAGAAAACTATAAACGTGATCATGCCTTATGTTCGATTTTGTATTTCTTCTTGCAAGACATCCTCTTGCTTCTCTTTTCTGCAATGTTAAAAAATGAGATTATTAGAACGCGTAATTGTACTGAATGGCTGCTGTACCGGGAAGTTAATATGCCATGGGACTGCTATTACAGTATTTAGGAAAGTTTATTGCCCAGCCTGTTAAATTAATAATTGCTCTATTACAAGTATATGCCTGAATACATACATGTAGAACCAAACACGTGTCGCCTATTGACGGCATTTAAAATATCAGAACAATTACTACAGGCAGTAACGGTATGGTAACGGTACTTACTGAGAAACTGCTTCACCATTTTATACGATTAAATTAACAACAATTCAGTCTGTAATTTGACAATTATTCCTTCAAATCCGACGAAAAACGTGGTCCACCTGTCCCTGCCTTACCACGCTTCGCAGAAGCCAGAAAGTTAGCAATTGGGACTCCAATTTCGGCCAATAAGAAACGATGTGCTCTACTGTTCCATGCGGCAAATTCACCTAGATGGCGTTGCTGGGTACCTCGTAATTTCAGCGGGGTTTTTGAAAATACTTTCTTCTTCCATATGTCGTTTCTTTGAAGAAAGGCACAGAACCTTTATATTTTTGCTGTACCAAGTTAGACAATATCAGTTGTAGTTGTTTATTTGCCAACATTATTAAGGTGAAGACGGATAGCCCGGGGCAGGGGAAAGTTAGATTCTCACAGCACGAAATTTTCCTTTATACTATGTTTTTTAAAACACTTAAAAGACTGAAAAATTATCTTACCAGTTAGTCAGCAGTACGTACTTTAGTATCAGATTGATAGAACTATTGTCTATATTTTCAGATAAGTTTTTTATTCACGATTTACTTCATTCAGATTTCACTTACAATCTCTAGGAAACCAATTAATCGAATTCGATCGAACCAAAATCGAACGAGCCGTTGCCATGGTTACGACGAGAAAAGAACGACACCTGGAAAGTGTAATTCAAGTCGGAACGAAATAAATCATGAATAAAAAAATTATCAGCATAAATTGCTGATATTTCTGTCGATCATGCACTCGAGTAAGGTCTGCTGAATAACTGGTAAGCTAATTTTGTTATTGATTTGCGTGATTTTAAAAAACGTAGTATAATACAAAATGTAACATGAGGATAACATGACGATAACATGAGGAATTTAACTGTGAATTTCACTCCTTCACCGGCTTAATTTATAACAGTGAGTAAATTTTCTGCATGCAGTACATTGGTGAATGTCTCGTAGGTTAGCAGTGATTGCCTGGCAGGAGGGCAGCTATAACGTCACACACAAAATGCGACAACTCGGACAGTGATATTATACATATTTGCAAATTATCACAATAATATTTTGTGTGTGGACAAATTGGAATTCTGGAACGTTCGATTTTGAATTTTGCCCTTATTGTTTGTGTATTTTAGCAACTATTATGCAATCATTTTATAAGTAATTTTTTTATTATGATTAATTTATAACTTACTCGTAAACCAGTACTCAATAGTTACGCTTAATATTTCATAATGTGTAGAATCCTAGTCAAATTCGAATTTAGACATTCCTACGAACCTAGACATTCTGTAAATCTAGTTTTTATTTTCATTGTTCCCTGCTAGAGGACGCCACCCTCGTTTCTGACGTCATTTGTTTTCGGTGGTCGAATTTGAAAAGAGGTTGCAGCGTCTAAGGTTATCATTATCATATAAGGTAATCGTTATCATTTCATTGCTTTGTAAAAGTGGGAATTCAAGGTGAAAATACGAAACTGGTTGCGATAATTAATCTCATCGATGGTGATCGACCTTGTTCCATTCCATATCGAACTTTTCGCTGGTCACTCGCCTTTTCAAAATGGCGCTTTACCTAGTTGGGAACTTGGGCACTGCCCTAGAATGCTGCCCATATACCAACGAAAGTCACCTCCAAATTACTGGGATGCCAGATTGGCCAAAGAATGCAGGGTGCCAATCTATGGTTATCTAAAAATAGGCAAGTAGGCGGAGCGAGGTCGACATTTTTGTGACCATAGCCCCCTGGGACTTGATGTCACCGTTTTTTTAAAGGCCTTGTGGCTCTTGAAGCTCAGTTTTTTCAGTTCTATAGCCTAGGCGAAGTTTTACAATAATTTTACTTGGTGAATTGGCGGATCACAATGAAGAACTTTCGAATTGGTGAGATACATGTAAGTTATTTTAAAATACTCGTTCAGGAATCGTTGGTAGTTGCTGGGGAACAGAATGACGGAAGTTAGAATCGTATGACCTTGCCATTTTTGTCGGTCCACTTGTACTTGTTGTTTACACTGCCTATTGAGAAGACTGTCGTAATCAGATCAAAATCAAAAGATTCAATTTTAAATAAAGAGATGTTTTCAATGGTTTTATATACGGCATTGTTTTATTAACAACAACACGACATATGATATAATTTGCCATGTTCCTGACTTTCCCTGACTTTCCAAAATGTGGGAACCCTGTATAATATGATATGTTTATAAAGCGGTCCTATTTTTAAAAATCATGATCCTTAAAATGACGTCCTTCTTGGACGTCTTTTCTCGACCAGAAAATGACGCCCTGTTTGGAAGTCTTTTAAAACATCATTTTCAGCTAAAAAGATACTGAAAAGAAGACGCACTTGACCAAAAACTATGGAGATAACGTCAGAACAGGGATAATAAAAATGCTTATGAGTGTCAATATATGGCGAATGGGACATATCTGTATATTCAGTTACTATGTCGACCATCAGTCCATGTTGTGATATCCATGTCGATAGGATGCATGGGACTAGATCACTTATTCCGTGAAAAAAATTGATTGTGTACATTGTAGACATACGGTATAGCTAAAGTGTTGATGCTGGCTTCGTGTGGTAAAATACTGTTGTCATCTTAATCAGAGGTTGAGAAATTTTCATATGAATAAAATGACTCTGAGATAATGCTGATGAAATTCCATGCTAATAGAACGAGCTAAACATAATAAATAGATTGTGTGTTAACTAATAGAACGAGCTAAACATAATAAATAGATTGTGTGTTAAAAATCGTGTTGCCAACTTTCCAGCTTCTTTTTTAATTTTAAAAACAGAAAATAGGGGGGAGGGAAGGGGTTGTATACATAGACACTGTATACTATGATGAGGTCAAATTTTATATGTTTTTAAATTTCTGGTAATCATTGACGTATTTTTAATAAAAACTGCATGAAATGCAAACTTACTTCTAGAATCGTCAGATCAGATATTTCTGCAAATCCTCCGAGTGTCATGCCACTATCACATGTTGTGGATGTTGATATGTATATTAATTGGTTGATCTGTTTCTGAAAATCAATTAAAAGCCATGAATGGTACTAAATTTATGCCCATAAATAAACATGAAAATATTCTTAAAATTCTATTTGCTAACTAGTAAATCTTGATTAGGCGGTGACAAATAAGTTTTGTTATCATAGGATTTACAGATGAGTGACAAAGAGCGCTTCAACTGAAAAATTAACAAACCAATGTTTTCTATTATTCCGGGAAAAACCACGATTTCTAAAGTACTTTGTATAAAATACACAACATATTTTGCCTACCTTTAGAATTAGTTCGTTTGAAACTAATGTGAGCCATATGAATAAAAATATCACCACGAAATTTCCTCCTAGTGCAATATAACCTAACCAGATATTATCGAATGTGTGCGCAAGAAACATTGCTGCAGCTGTTGATCCAATTGTTTGTGATAGCAGAAGAAGAATAGGCGAAAAAACCATATCTAGCTTTTTTAATATAGCGTGTGCATGTACAGTGGATAAAACAAGTATAGGCAATTGGCGTTTTTTCACAAAAAGTGTCACAAAAAACAATTTAAAAGAT
>JAQGAF010005108.1:0-12720 GCA_034687865.1 Kryphioiulus occultus | reverse complement strand
AGGTCTGTAATATGAGCCAATAGAAGTGTGTGTGCAATCCTGGGCATGATTTTGTGCAATTTAGCTCGAGTTGCTAAATTTGTCCCCGAGATGGCGCTACGGTAGCCTTTGCCCGCTGGAAGGGTCGTTCATAAAATAAGCGAAAATCCTTTTAGTGCTTTTTTTCCAACACCCTCTTAAGGAATGTTCAGGTATTACGTCACCACAAAATGATTTTCCACGTCCCACCTCAGCGAGTTTCAGGGATGTGACCATTGTGAGAAAGCGTGAAAAATGAAAATTTGGGGAGAAATTAACTGTTTCGTGAAAAATTCTGTTGTTCATTGGAAATTAATTTCAAGAGTCAGTAAATCACTCTTATGATCTTTAATTTGGTGAAAAAAGCATGTTAAATCATTTGGATAAATCATTGGATCGTTATTTAAATTGCCTGCGGTGTTTTGCATGCGGTGTGTCATGAAATTCATGGAAAAGTCATGAAATTTACAGTAGCGTCATGGAATTTTTGTTTGTTAATTGATTCATAAAATAAAAAATTGAGTTTAAGTTCTTCATTTGTTGCCTATTTCCGCAAAAAAATTCGCCTGCAGCGGGTGTTTGCACCACCAAATCCAGTAGACGCCCTGTGTTTTCATGCAATTTTTTTTAGAAAAACAAACTGAAAGTCATCATTTGTGGTCTTGATTTTGCAAAAATTCTGCCTATGAAAATGCGACATTTTCGCAGAAATATTGGGCGAAAATGTTCAAAAATCAGATATTTGCAAGTGGAAAAAATGCGAAAAGTTTTCACGTGCCTGGAAATTTGTATTAAAATTAATTTCTAAATGATGAATTTGAGGGATTTCAGTCGCACAAAGGCACATTTGTAAGCTTAATTTTTGAAAATGCTGACTCGAAAACCAGTATTTGGTCAACAGTTGCTCGTAGTCCATCAATTCAATTCAACTCAGTACCCTACTGTCAGTAATTTAACACCACGTGGTAGGGGGGTGTAGTCCATCAACCCAAATTAAGATTCGGTGATGTGTACCACTATTTTTTTCTAAAAGCCGCATAATTAAACAACGCTGTAACCACGTCTGGAGTTGTGCCCAGCATAATCCCACGCTCTTATTAACTCGTTGTTAGGTTCAATTTTAGTAAATTTTAAATTAACGAAGTGTTTTTTTTAATTTATGCCTTATAACCGAGTGAATTTTTAGTGATTTTTAGTAATTCAAAATCGTTAATAATTAAAGTAACTCCAAAGACGATTTTTTGTTCATAAATCTATCAGAAATGAAGGATTTCAGTGAATTTACCTTAAAGTAGTCTTCAATTATTGCTTATAATGAGCACATTTATTTTGGACACGAGCTTAAATTGTAACATTCCCGTTGCTAATTATTTTCTGAAAAGTAAAGGAAGAAGGCACGATGCTATCTGTTTTTTTTAAATTTTGAATAGTATTTAAGTTTCCTTGATGATAAATATTTTTGATAAGTTCAAAATGTCAACTTGGTAGGATCCAGGGGGTTGTTAATGTTACCAAAGATTTTTGGCTAAAATTCGGAATTTCTGATAAATTTTTCCCACAAATGTCGCCTATATATGGCGTCCTTTAAATGGAAATGTTGGCTTAAACCTGTAATTTGAGATCAATTTTTATCACAAAAATTTCACCATTACATAGCAGTTCTGAAAATTTTGAAGAAAAGTTCATCAAAATGCAATACACTATAACACTATAATTATTCTTCAAATTGAATATCTCGCAGCGTAATTTTAAGGCTATCCTTTGGAGGAGAATTATTCCAACGTCGAATATGGCATGCAGAAAGTAAGACCAATAATTCAGGCTGACAAAGTTACAGGTCCCAAGAATGCCCTTGAAGCCCTTAGGTCAAGTTAGCTGCCTGACTGACCTTTTCTCCTGTTTTTCTGAAGGACCCTCGTCACCCTCTCCTCATACCTTCTTATACATGAGGTATGTTATGAATGTGAGGATGACGCGTCATGTACACACGTATTCTTCAAGGACCCTTCCTTCCCTTTCGTTTCCTGCTTTTCTCACATCAGTCTCTCCCCTTCAGGAATTTTCCGTGGTTTGGGACAGGATTGACCCTTGACTGACCCCAGTCACGTTGGGATGCAAAAAGGGCCTTAACCCTCCATTCAACAATCCAGTGAAGACCTACATGTAGATCCAGTGCATGGTTCGTACCATAAGGGAAATCTAATGTGGGCAGGGAAAGTCAGAGAAATTGAATCGCAATTTATGGTATGAACCTTGCAGTATTATACTGAGTGACTACCGATCATGGAAGTCATGAAGTTTACATAAACTTCGTGGAAAAGTCATGATATTGACAACAGGGTCATGGGAAAAGTCAGGAAATTTACACCAGGATCATGGAAAGTCAGGAAATTTACATCAGGATCATGGAAATGTTGTTAAATTGACATCAACGTCATGGAAAAGTCGTGAAATTTACACCAGGGTCACGGAAAAGTCATGAAATTGACTAGGGTCGTGGAAAAGTCATGAAATTGACATCAGGGTCATGGAAAAGTCGTGAAATTTTCAACATGGTCATGGAAAGGTCATGGAATTTACACCAGGGTCACGGAAAAGTCATGAAATTGACGTCAGGGTCATGGAAATGTTGTGAAATTGATATCAAAGTCATGGAAAAGTCGTGAAATTTACAACATGGTCATGAAATTTACACAGGGTCACGGAAATGTCATGAAATTGACTAGGGTCGTGGAAAAGTCATGAAATTGACATCAGGGTCATGGGAAAGTCATGAAATTTTCAACACGGTCATGGAAAGATCATGAAATTTACACCAGGGTCACGGAAAATTCATGAAATTGACTAGGGTCGTGGAAAAGTCATGAAATTTACACCAGGGGCATGGAAAAGTCGTGAAATTGACATCAGGATCATGGAAATGTTGTGAAATCGACATCAAAGTAATGGAAAAGACGTGAAATTTACAACATGGTCATGGAAAGGTTGTGGAATTGACATCAAAGTCATGGAAAAGTCGTGAAATTTACAACATGGTAATGGAAAAGTAACGAAATTTACATCAAAGTCATGGAATTTTTCCCTTCATTGATTTCCAGAATAAAAATATTGGTTAAAAGTCGTAAAATTTACAATAGGGTCATGGAATTTTTAGCCTTTGATTGATTTTCATAATAAAAATTGAGGCTAAAAGTAGTGAAATGTCATGGAATCTACATCAGGGACATGGTATTTTTGCCTTTCATTGATTTTGAGAATAAAAATTTCATTTAATTGTCATGCAATTTACATCAGGGTCATGGAAATTTTGCCTTTGATTGAGTAACGAAATAAAAACTTGGATTAAAATTCATTACATGTATTTATTGTACATGTATATTCGAATCATCATCACTATTTATTGATGACATAAAACTTGAACGGCCCCATATCCTAATAGACATTGAATCATTTTTAAAGTTATGCAATTTGGATTACCAGTAGCAAAACACCGCAAGTTATGGGGAAAATATTCAAAGGTTGTTGTTTCTTTGGCGATAGCACAAATTATCGACTTAATAATCAAACCTTGATATCGAATTTTTTCGCAATAATATCGGTGTGTCAGTGAAATAGGAGCGTTAAGTTAAGCGTCTAATAAATTATCGAAGTTATCAAATGCATCGATTACGCGAGCTCAAAAGTTGATTTTTTATACACTATATTATATTTGTGTTGATAAACGGCATTTTAAATTAATCGCTGTCAACGCTGTCATTTGGCGAGTGATCGATGAAAATAAAACAGCGAGTTAGGGAGAATAATTAAAATTAAACGATTAAATTTAAGATGTTTAACATTTTTACGTAATTACTTCGACGTTGATCCACGCTTAAATTAATGCAATGCAATTCACTTAACTTATTAAAAAAAAACTGCACTGACTTCAGTATTAAAATACAGTAGGCTACATGTATTGCGAAATGACTTTTTCATTATTTTTTTTCTAATAACTTAAATCCATTTCAATTTTTATGAGAAGGGAATTATATCGATGAACTCGTAAGAATTTGATATTACGACATTATGTTCAAATCAGTCAACTGATAAAAATGTCACGTGATTGAATTAACCGCACGGACTTCAATGAATTTCTAGTAATGAGAAAACTACGTTTTTGCCAACGAGTTTTTCTCTTTTCCATGACCGTGAAGTCAATTTAAAGGCTTTTCCATGACCATCACGTCAATTTCATGGCTTTTCCATGACCATCACGTCAATTTCAAGGCTTTTCCATGACCATCACGTCAATTTCAAGGCTTTTCCATGACCATCACGTCAATTTCATGACCCTGTTGTAAATTTCATAACTTTTCCATGACTTCCATGACCAGTAGGCAGCCTTTCGGAAATGGGTCACAAATGAAGAATTTAAACTCAATTTGTATTTTGTGAATCAATTAAACGGCAAAAATTCCATGACCCTGTTGTAAATTTTTTTAATGACTTTTCCAAGACCCTGATGTAAATCTCATGACTTTTCCATGACTGTTGTAAATTTAATGACTTCTCCATCAGGGTTCCCGCATTTTTTGAGAAGAAATTCCCTGACTTCCAGGTTTTTCCAGATCATTTTTAAATTATTCCATGACCATGGATTTTAATTTAAACGTGAACATTTTAAAACATTTTTAACTTTAATAAAAACTTAGTTGGAAGAGAAGGTTAATTTGCATTTCATCATCAATAACACAACGGTGTTCGAGGGTTGCCGATACTTTTTTGCTTCGTGATTTTCGCTTTTTTATGTTTATTTAAATAACGTTTTGTATAACTGCTTCAAAGTTTGTGGTGAGTTTAATTAAAGCATTATGTACAATACGTATATCTTGGTTTTCAAATACTTCAGTTGTTTTCCGCGTTATTGATAAAAAATTGCTATTGCCAATACTTTTTGGAGCCACTGTATACCTAAAGAATATGTATTATAATTTGTATTTCATTAAAACGTGCGTTTAAAATACAAAAAATACAAAATAAAATCGTAAAATTTCTATTTCAAATAAATCATGAAACAAAGACGAGCCAAATTTATAAATATCTTAAAATTTTAAAAATCCAACAATTGAGAGACTTATTTTACCATCCTGAATAACTTTCGCAAGAACAAATATAAAATTATAGTAGATTACGAGGTAACTTTATTAAGGAAAACAACGTATGGATTTTCTATCCCTTTTATTAAAAACGACTATGGTAAACACATGCGCAGTTACAATATTCCAAAAAATTTGAACATGATACCCGATTACCTGCTCTAAATAAAAACAAGAAAATAATTAAAAATAAAATTGTTAATTACTGCAGGGTCTCATTTGGTATTAGATTACTGAATCGGTGTACAACTGTATTTTCCCTATTATCTAGGTGATCATTACAAATGTAACAAACTAACCTTTTTTAATTTATGCAAATTTTTTTTAGGGGCTTTTTGTATATGACATGACTCTAACATTAAGTGTCCAAACTGCTAACATAAGTTACTGCACATCAGCACCCACAAGTTCTTAGTGAACTCGGTGCTGTTACTGCGATCATTAATGCTATACCGGTAGTTAAATTTTGTCGTTCTCCTTTTCCAGGTTCGGTAGTGAAAGAAAATTATTTCTCTACTGGGGATCCGACCAATACTGGAAAGCTGCGAGTGCTTAATTAAGTATGTCGGCTACTTTTGGTACTTTTTAATTGCAGTTGTAGGCCAGTTAGAACTCTTCAGTGAAATTTGTGCAATTGAAATCTCGAGTACATTATTTGTTTTGTTTCAGATAAACGACTCGTTATCTCTCCGTGGATGCATTTCACGAAGGTAAGCGTGGGCCCGATCGAATGTTATGAAATTTCCACTAATCGTGTACGTGTAATTTGCTTAAAATTTAAGTTTGAATTTCTCTTTCGCTATTTCGCCATACACGTTTTAGGCCCTCGATGTAGTACGGATCCTCCCGATACTTTCCATAGCATCGAGTGCTTCTGAACCATTAAATTCTTCGTTCGCCAACTGATTTTTCGCGAGAAAATCGACTTCACAATACCGCCGAAAGCAAATTTCCCATAACGTCCCGAGCATGAGCGTGGACGCGTTTCGCAATCAGGTGAATAGCTGCCTTAATGAAACCAGTTAGCATTCTCTCCCTCGTCTTCGTCCTTGCTTTTGCGCTCTCCCCTCGCCGATCTCACGAGAATGCTAAACAACCCTGAAAATGGCAACGCAAGAGGACAACGTTCTAGGCTGACAGCCATGGGTAGCAGGAATTCGGCGCCCCCGAAAGACAGTTCCGCGGTGGGACAGGGCGCCGCTAAAATCACCGAAAAACTGACCGAAAACGTTGGCAGAAAACAAGCGCGAACGGGCCTACAGAGCAAAGTGAAGGATCTCTTGACTTTAAGCCTCGTCAACTCTGTCAAAATTTCGCCTAATGCGAAGCCTCAAATTGGCAATGGCAAAACGAGACGCGCCAGGTACGATGATGCGTCTATCGAACGTGGCAAGCCCAAAGACGTTGCATCCAATGCCGAAAAAGCTGGTGAATATAACAACAGCAGACGCATACCCAAGCCTTGCTTCCCTGCATCGGATACCACCGCCGGCCTCAAATTAGTCAATCCAAATCCGAGTACAAATTACGATGCTGGAGTATCGACGCCTCCTGAAAGGAACATTTTGGGTTCGGTAATGAAGACAGATTTAGGCGAACTGCTACGACGGAGCTGCAGGAATCAAAAAACTGAGCGCAAATCGAACGAGGACGACGTTTTGGCTCCAAATGCTGTCATCGAAAAACTGCGATGCCTCGTGGATAACAACGTGAACGAGACGTGGTTATCCGCCGAGGTAGCTCGAAGTCCGCCAGGTAACGCCGGCGTAACAGACTGGGTAGCCGGATCAACGTTGGTGAAAAAATTCCTCTTGAGCGGCTGCGCCGAAGAAGGTTCTGAAAAGATGCCGGAAGTAAAAGACGCTGTCCGTCCCGAGCCCTTTTCGGTTGGATCCGACTGTGGTGGCGAAAGCGCAGCCGGTCACAAGAAGCCCCAGCCGTACACGGTGTTCAAGCGCGCCCGGAAGCGATTGAGACATTTCAAAGGCGGCACTTATTCGTTGTCCATCCATAAAAGGACTGGCAAGAAGAAGAAATCCGGTGGCCGACGCGTTGTGATGGGTAACAGCGCGCGAACGAATGACAGCAAAAGTGACGCGGTTCAGCTATCCGCAGCAGGCAGTGTGTTCGCCAACCTTGAAAGCGGGAAAAACAAGAAAGACATTGAAAGCGTCAGGGCAGTTCAACTGTCCGTGAAGAGACCACGATCCACTGTAGATGAGCCGGAAGCTGATCTATTCACGAGCATGAAGTGCTCTGGGAAAAAAAACGCCACCGGTGCTGCGTCCAAACAACTACTGTCTTCCACGGGTGATAGTGGACACGGGAAAAACAATGGAGGCGTTACGGTTGCGGACGGCGTCTTCGCTAACCCGAAGAAATCCGGCAGCCGGCGTTCGACCATGGCCGGTGGCAAGCGAAAGGGAGGCCACGAAAGTGTTTTTGCGGATCCGAAGAGCGCGGTCGAACAGCCGCAGTCTTCCAACGACATTCCACATTTCTCGTTCGTTCCCTTAAATTGCGAGCGATCCAGGAGTGACTTTGCAAACGAGGAGCGCGAAGAAGAGGGAGATGATGATAGCTACGGAATGGCATTGGATGCGGGGATGAAAAAACAATGTAGGAATGTAGTTGGCCTAAAGAAATCGTCACCATTGGAACTTTGTAGATTGAACGGTGCTGGTCGACCGTCTAGAGCGCCGCTAGTGGAGACTCCGGAAGGAAATCCGCAAGACAGAACACCTCGAACTGGAAAGAAGACGAAAGGTAAGTCAAGCGGCGACATACTTAATTGAAAATTTGCGACTATAACTCCTTTATTTGGCAATGTGATCTTTTTAATTCATTTCTTAAAACAATTAAACGTAATGAGAAGCCGGCCATTTTTGGCCATCTTTCTCCCTCTCTTTTTTAAATTATATCCCGTTGCAGTTGTACTATTATTTGGTCGATCAGATTATACAGTCAAACTAGGTTATAACTAGCATCAAGGGACCGGCCGAATTTGCTCTTTATAACTGTTACTCGCTATATCCGTGAAGAGATTAACTTGCCATAGATTTAACGATAACTCACTTCTCGTGAATTAATATGCGATTTATTTGCTGAGAAAACATGTTTCAGACACAAGTACGTGTATTTTGTCACGATAGTCGTCATTTACAGACCCACCATCACGTGTGTCAGCACTCGACATCATTTTCCTGGAAATCTGTATACAAATTAGATCTTAAATAATTAATTTTTGTCACACAAAAGCACGCAAGATCACGTCGAAATTCCATAAGCTTAAATCAAATTTGTAAAACCACTTCGCCGAGATGATGACGTAATTCTTTAACATCCCAAAGTGTCATACATGTAGGTGGGTTAATAACTAATGACTGCACTAATGGCTAGCTTCCGTTTTTGCCTCCACAGGTTGTTTATTTTTCTGTAGTTTGCGAAAAAAAAAATTATCCGTGGGGACACCTGATGGTAAACTCCAAACTTGATATCTATATGAACTGAGAACCCAAAGGATAACTTAAGTTTTGGTGTATCGGATACCGTATTTTCTAAAACTTACTCGTTATATCCGAGAAGTGTGGCTCTTTATAACCATGAGGGATGCTATGGAAATATGCATCAACCAAATCTGCTGTGGCAATTTGCTCGTTATAACCGAGTTCAACTGTATCATCAAACTCGTAACATTTATAAAATAAGTAGTCGTTTTTTCTTTTGTTTATGAGCAGACTGCGGAATGTTAAAATTTTACGATTTAAATCTTTTCATTTATTGAGTAAGAAATCGCTATACTGTCGGTAACAAAGTAATGCGGTAATCGCAGTTACAGTGGTTTCTGATTTTATTCTCGTTTCAGATTCGAGTTCGTTCACGACCGAAGTGATGCTGTTGCATCGCGGCAAAAGAAAAGGCGATGGCTGGTGCGAGACGAAACTGATCTCATCATCCAGTGACTCCGAAGGCGGGTCCAGCCGCGAAAAAGTTCGAAAAGGTGAGTGTTCGATGATATTTGCTCCTAGCAACCGTTAGCGCAATAAGTTAATGGTCGATCGTGTCTCTCTGTTTCCTTAGCGGATGGAGCCTCTGAGCCGTGGAGCACGCCACTCAGCATTCCATTTGCACCACCGGAGGACAAAAAAAACATAACGACGATCACTGTTCAACAGGTAACGACGTTTGGTTTTGGTACACATTCAGACCAGATCGTTGATTTGGTCAACTCTCCTGATCGCTAGTTTTATTCGCGTTCGATTAGGTCGAGTTCATCCTCCAGGGACATCCGTTATGTACTTGTAAGACGCAAGACGGTGGCCACATCGTGCCCGAAAGGATTGGGTCTTATTGCGAAGGAATCGACTGCATCGATTCGAGGGTAATCATTTTGTCTTTATTCGGTCCTACGTTTGTATCGACCGACCGTCACATTACGTTCATGAATTGTTGTTGTCTCGGTTTGGTAAAATTAATACCCCTCCCCCTTCTGTTAATAACAACTTTTGTTTTTAATTTCTCAAAACTTTCTAAATCATTTTCAATTGGCACGCAGCGATTAATACTCTTTTTATTTGATGTATTTTTCATCAAAATACATCAAATTTCATCATTCACCCGCTGTTTTTCGCTCCAATTTTGCAGTGTACGTGGTGACGTTACGTAACACAACCTGAAACCTCCCTTCTCCCTCGTAATGTTTTGTAGCAAACCTCAAACCCCTTCTCCTTACCCCTCTTGCGTTACATAATTTGTGGGCGCTCCCCAATTGCCTAAATTTGTTAAAATGCGCTTGTTTGGTCAAAATGCAGGACTAATGTCGCTCTGCTTCAAATATTTTTTTATTGTTATTAATTAATTTATTTGAAATTCACCGAGCGAAGTCCATAAAGGACTTTTAAGCCCTGATAATCTACAAACAAAACAGAACACTAAATACAATACAAAACTAGACAGTCGCAATTTCCCTAAACATGGAATCAAACCTAATTCATTTAGCTTTTTACATAGTAAGCGTTTTTCATAATCAAGGCATATAAGCATCATTCATACCTTACATTCAGAAGGATAAACATAATAATCGCATTCGTACGTGACATTTATAAAACAACACAATAAGTAAACATCATTATAACAGCGTAACTGTTTCCCATAGTATCCCATAGTTATTTTTAATAAAAGGTAATGAATATATATATATATATATATTGATGTTTTAAAGTTAAGTACATTTTTGAACTCATTTCCAAAGTAATTATTATACGTGGTCACTTAATCTCTAAGGTGATGGATTTTCAAAATTTGCAAATTCTTATAGGTATGGTTAGATGTTACGCGATAAGAATCCTGAAACAAAATCTTGATTATTTTATTTTGAATATTTTGTAATCTAACCAGACAAGATTCGTTTGTATAGCCGTAGACCTCGGATCCGTGAAGGTGTTTCAAATTCCTGTTTTCCCCCGAGTCTGGCCATTAAACTTTGAAACTACTCATCTTTTTTTTCCAGTTGATCGGCTGCGTGAACACGGTGTCCTCCGAAGAGCTCCTGCGTCCATCTGTCCGCGTGCCCTTCCTGGCACTGTGCGAGGTCCATCGCCAGCGTCTGCGATTCCACCAATGCTGTCCCGGATGTGGCCTGTTCTGCACGCAGGGGACATTCCTCCAGTGTCGCTCGGATCCTCGCAAGGCAGTCCATCACGCCCACAAAGAGTGCGTCCTGCTAGACAATGGCCGCGAGCTATGTCCGCACTGTGGCGAGGGAGCGCCGTTGCAGGAAGTGGCTCTGGAACTAAATGCACCGCGGCTGCCGGCCTTCTTCCAGAAACAGCAGGACAATGCCAGGAAAGAGTAAGTTTATTGTTGGAAATTTAATCGAGTAGCAAGATAACGCCGATTTTGACTCTTTTGAGGCGAGACTACGGACCCTAACGATATTATCCTTAACGTAAGATCTCTTATAGACAGGGTTCCCACAACCTGGAAAAACCTGGAAAGTCAGGGAAGATGTAAAATTTAACCTGGAATTTTTATGATCAAAATTATACTGACAAAAATATGCCCCAAAACTTGTTAAATTCTGATTTGAAAAGATAAAAACAAATTAGTTTAAAATATTTAACTTTAAAACCTCTCCATAGGTAGTGTGAAGGCACCAAACTTGTGCATAGGGAATTCCCCTAAATAGTTTTCTCATATATGCAAAGCAGGATGACTGTTCCATGTCTTTTTCAACATTGATGGTGTTACAAATACTATAATATTGGGTCTCCATCTTAATTATCCACTCGACTGTTATTCAAAAACTTGAGTGATGACTCGCATTCAACCTTAGTCAGTCCTGTTTAAATAAAATGACTCGCTATATAAGGTAAATTCAAATTCAAATGGTCATGGACAAATTCAAAAATGACCTGGAAAAACCTGGAAAGTCAGGGAATTTCGTTCTCAAAAAAATGTTGGAACCCTGTATGAGTATCGATTGTAATTGTAAAAATCAAGGGTGTACAACGTCGGAACCGAAACAATTTTAACTTCTTTCCTTGACAGACCTGGAGCGAGAATGGCGTTTTCTCGAGGCAACGAAAATACGGCAAACTACGATCCGACGGAGCAAGGCGAGTTCGCGAAATCCTGCAAGATATCGGACGGCGGCAAAGAAATATCGTCAGGTAAGGAACCACGGGACGATATTATATAAATTTAAATTGAAAACTCACAATTCTCCGGAGGAGTATTTGTTGGAAGTTGTCAATTAACTTATTTTTTTTGTTTCTTTTGTGTAATTTCTCAAGCCGGTCTTCCCATTGGTCCCGATCGATCTCGGCTAGAAGAACTCCTGTCCAATTTGTCCGGTGAACGACAGTACGAGCCCTTATTTTTCTTAAGTTTCCTTGAATTCGCGCTGAGAACGACCTCTTTAACTAGTAATAACGACGCTTCGTTTCTAACCAGGTCAGCCGCCGTGCGGTACACAGCCAAAAACGTTCAAACTGTCACTAAAAGCGGGGATGTGGAAAAAATTCTGCAGATTTTGAGTAAGTCGTGCTAATGGCCATATTCTTACTTCAAGATGCGTGTTGACCACATTTCTCCTAAAAGCGCATCTTGCACGTGAGTTGCTTGTTTTAACTTTCAATTTTCATTTTCTCTCGTTTTTGCCAGTGATGGGCTTTGATCCAAACACGAAATTCGAAGAAATGCAGAACTCGACAGTGTTGCACCTGGCCGCATCCCACGGCCACCTCATTCTGGTCCACGTACTGGTGCAGGCCGGGGCCTCATTGGACGCCATGGACTCCCTGTTGCAGACGCCCATCATGCTCTCCATCGACAATGGACATACACTCGTCACGCAGTATCTCATCAAGGCTGGGGCCACGCTCGATGCCAGGGTAAGGCAGCTCTAAAAATTCTACCCCATGACACCCTTAAGCAAGTAACTTCAATTCAATTCAACTCATTACCTTACTATCAGTAACTGAATACCCTGTGGTAGGGGGGTGTAATCCATCAACCCAATTTAATCGGCAATTACCGCCGCATTAGGGTGGATACAACCTGCACC
>JAQGAF010005107.1:0-12721 GCA_034687865.1 Kryphioiulus occultus | reverse complement strand
CGGAAACAGCGGGAGCTCAAAGACATCAATTGGTTGTGAATGCATTTGAGGTCATTTAAAATGCCGTTTACAAATAACGCACTGGCAGTTATCTTTCAATTTGAAGATCAACCAATCGCTTTTCCTTTAATAATTTGCAGCACACGTTTTTTCGATTCAGATTATCGTCGTCGTTTTAAAATGTCAGAGAAATATTGTATTCTATTTAGCCAAAAATAGGGGTCGTTCATAAATTACGCGCGCCAGAATGAGCGGGTTTGAAAGTGTAGTTCACAACCAATTAATTTATACCAAAAAAAAATTACTTGTATTTCCCACCCTGACCACGCCCGAAATATGATAGCATTTTATTATTTGACGTGTTTTTATCAGCTTTGCTTAGTACTAAATCCCTGATCACTAGAGTACTGATAAAATACGTGTGGACTTCATGTATTTGGATTTTAGAAAACTAGGGTATTATGAAATGTCCATTATTCTTCTATTTGTTATAATGATATTTATTATCTTGTGTAAGCGCTAGATTTGGTAAAATTAGTAGTTTTGGAAGACAGGTCCTGTTTAGCGTGAATGTTTGAAATATGAAATGCTGCATTTATTTTACACAGAAACAGAAAATTTGCAATAACATGGGATGTTCATTTAATTTAGACATACAATATAACTCCATTATCAATTTGCACACACAAGCGACTTGCACGCAGATTGCAAATAATTATCATTTGCCAACTTAACAATTAATATTCAACTCAGCAGCCTATAGTTACTGCCAGCAAATATTGGGAGTGAAGTTCATTGGTGAAATTTATTAGGAAATTACCACCTCATTTGGGTGGACTCATGTAATTTGCCTAGTACAAGAAAAGTCGACAGCCCATTTGAGGGGAAAATTTGATATAGATTGTGAATCCAGTACTTAGGTGCATGTGAAAGTTAATCTATAATATTAAAACAAATACAAATATATGAAACATTGCTAAAATGTTCACATTGGGTGAAAACAACTGCGTTTCAGAATAGATGAACATAATTTGGGCAGGGTCGACATTATCAAAGGTTTTCTAAAGATGACATTAATGAGAAAACGGTAATAAAACTTAACATTTACTGATTTTTGTAATTTCCCTAATAAGGAATACAACTTGTGCCTTTCAGGAAAGAAATGCACACCTCCAAAGCGGTAATATTAAATATAATAGACTGAGTGTGGGCACTAGAAATGGTTCGTAATTCCCAATGTTCACTAGAAATACAGCGATGGCATGGATTCATAAACATCATACCTGCTGTTGTGATACAAGTTTTTATCAACTTAAACGTTGTTATTCTATAAATTCTTTCCGAATAGGCTACGTGCTGTGCATATTTTCACTACATGTATAGGAATTACCAAGTTTCAACAAGTCATAAGAAAGTGAAAGTACATCAACAATTATAACAACGATGAAAGCATCTCGATTTAGGCAGTTTTGTGAAGATACAGGTATATCTTCCAACTTATAGCAGTGGCTAGGAGTTCCAATTTGATGAAATTGTCAGCAAGCGTTAATGCAACACTTAATAAATAATCCCAACTTGCATTCTAAAAGAAGAGGTGCCCCTTTCAAATGACATTGCTTAACTATGGTAAGGAGTGTTGCAAGGTTACCAATGGAATACATTTCTAGGTGGACTATGAGGGATATATATACAGAGGATAGGGCAGTTTCCCAATCAACGTAATTAAATTTTAAATGGCCATATACACTAGGTAATCATAAGGAAAAATAAGTTTGATCAGCATGGTTGCGAAATAATAAAAAATAATACCCTGCCTGTAAATGGTTTACTCAACTACTCAATATATCATAGAAAGTTACTATGCAGTGAAGCCCAACTAATAACAACACAGTCTCAAAATATTAATTTTCTCTGGATAAAATTAAAAACTGAAAGAAAACCATAAAATAAAACAAAATTAAAAGTGGAATATTCGAGTTTCTATAGTTACAAAGTTAGGAGAAGAAACGTTTCGTTCTTGCTTAGGCAATAACGAAAAAAACTTTCCATTTTCTTTCTCTGTAACTATAGAAACGGACCCAGCTTGGGAAACCGCTCTAAAAATGAATGGATCACTATGCTTAGTAATTGCAGATATCTTATTTGGCTAGGGAGAGCAACCTTCAAGAAATGATACAGGTCAGGTCTCAGGCAGTCAATGAAATAGATATTTTGGGTAAAACGGTTACAGCCACAACCACAAATCAAACGAGTTTTCTCTTGTGTTACTTTCCATGCAAAATTCATTGAGAGGAAACAAATCTTATAGGCAATTTCACATCAAGCATTTTCATAAAAATTTCCTTTTCACTGACACTACTAGAAGCTTTGGGACACAGGGATTGAAAAAATGTGGAATTATATGTGCAGAGCTAGTGGTATAAATCATGAATTTTAAAATGAAACAAGTCTAAGAGAATATCAATTAAAACAGATAAGTTAGCGTAATTAAAAAAAAAGCCGGCTAACTAAATAAGTTCTTTTAGCATCAATATTTCTACTGGCAAATATGTACATGTATTTGAATAGAAGATAAGATCAACAATAGCTCTCCAGTGCCTCACACGACTTACACAATTTATGTTTTAAATAGAAAACTATTTCTTTAAAAGGTTAACAGAGTAGTTAATATCATGGGCTGAAATTGAGAATTATATAAACTGAGTAACCATATTAATCATGGAACCAGAGGAGCAACATGCCCAAAGAAATAAACGTGATAAAGGTAAAAATAAAGTGCCCAGACAGTATGCCTATGCCAAGAAGAACAAAAAAACATGCATATTTTTGTTGGAACCGATTGCAAATATCTATGATCATTTTACATTCACAGATCATAGTGTGCCTGTTTTATTATAAATTCCTCTAACAACTGGAAATACGATTTCTCAGCACATATGATACTACAGTTCAATCTTAGCCATAAGGCCTACTTAAAGTCAGCATTTTGGGCAAAATTTTAAGAATATTTTGTTAGAATAACAAAACAAAATGCATGATAAGGAGTTTGGTAATTACATGAAGCAGATTTCCAAAAATGAATTAATAGCCACAGTTGCAGTTGAACATGTGAGAATCATTTTTGGAACACTGTAGAATTCAATTTTTCAAAGAGGTTTTAGAAACCGATTGATTCAGAAGAGAATTACAAATTAACAGCCAGTTACTTCCTAGTTCACCGTGGTGCAAAAACACAGAGCTACAAGCCAATATTTTGAAAGCAAAAATTAAATGCGAGACATTCACAGCTAACCAGCAAGGCTATTTCATCATAAGCAGATATTCACTTACATTCCACTATGTAAATATATTTGTGCACGTGCATATAGGCTACTCTATTCAATCTAATCCACCGTACACCATTCTATAATTCATACGAGACATCCAGAATTCTCTCCCCTTTCACACTACATGGACATACGAAGAAATAAAAATCTCATAAATATCTGGGGAATACTCGGACACAACAATTAAGCAACTCCACAGCATTCTCGGACAAAAATTGTGCTTCGAAGGAGTTGCCATCATGCGTCCATCTCATTCAAACTGTATGTACAACACAACTCGATAAAATGGAGAACGGCGGCTGGCGTCGCTCTTGGCAGTATTATGATATCACATGGGAGATGTTAAGCCATGCCAGCCAAAAGATGACGGGCCAGGCGATGATAAGCATGATGGATGTCCTTGTGTAAATAATTTAAAAGCATATGAGAACTATACACGCGTGCATATTTGTTGTGGTTGTACAGAGATTTGATAAAAGGGTTAAAAACGCTGCCAGTGTTAGCAGTGACGTCCTCACCGACGACCTGCTAACGAAAAGAAATATACATAACCTCAAATAGGTATTTTAAGTATAAGCACGGACAAATAAAAATGGTAAATAGTTCTATGATATTCCGCGATCGTGATGAGATGGGTCCAGGTTGACAACGTGTGGTTAAGTCGAGACTAAAAGCAGGTCGAGGGTCAATATTTGCGATTATTGCTTTTGCCACTTGGGCTTTTCATGAAGTCCTTCCTGCGATGACGTTTTCCAATCGACTGAAATTCCTGTGCTTTGTTGTGGCGTTCCAATTGCTTGCCATGCACAAACTTTGCATCTTGTCGAAGTTTAACCTGTTAAAAAATAAGGCAAGTGTCAAAAAATACTCGATACTGGTACAGAATTTAAACTGCCACCAAGAAACAAATGCAATAATGACTGACAGAAGTGCGTGCATGGCACATCAGAATCTTGACCTACTACAATTTAGCTGAGCATAGGCTATATAATAACCACAGGAGAGTACTCAGATGCTCAGAATTTCGATATTGTCATAATGAAACCAAATAGAAGATACCTTCTGGATTGAAATTATAATTAAAAGTTATGATAGACCCTGCCTTTCTGAAATTTTTTTCAAAACTCCCCTGACTTTCCCAGGTTTTGTGGGACCCCTACAATGTATGGCGATGACGAGCAGGCCCACCATAATAATGCAAAGATTGCAAATGTTTGAATAGATGGCATACAATTATCCAAATCCATATACGTATTTTGCTTGCCTTTTGAACACCAGCCATGGTCTTAACATATTCCAGAAGTTCAGCCTTGCCCGAAGGCGCGGGAGGCTCTTGCTCTTTTTGGACAACCCGAGCTCGATTACACTTTAAGATGGCCGGATTAACTACATCATATGAGCTCGAGTCGTCCGTATGTATCTGGATTACTCTTGCCTGTGGGTATTCTTCTTTGCCTCCGTTGATCCTTGTGTAAACGGACATGCTGGGATGTTCTATGAGAAGATTCTCCAGTGGCGAAGTATGTACAAGGCAAGCTGGGCCTGCATTGAAACAAGATGGGGGAGTAATGAACCAGCTGTCGTACAACCATCGTTCAGCGGGCTTGGGGGCAACAGGCATCGGTTGGGCCTCTATCATTTTAGGACACCGCAAATGTTGGAACCAGATGGGAAGGGCATAGTGCTCCTCGTCAGTGTTAACGTTCTCCTTCTGAATGTTATCGTTTGCCTGCCGAATCTTATCATTGGCCTGCAGAATGTTATCGTTAGCCTTCAATGGCTGATGATGTGGTTCGTTGCCCTCCGGACTTAGCCTAGTTTCTTGTTCTGTAAAAAATAAATAAATAGAACCTTGAAATCTGCGACAAAATATATATATCTTTAAAACATAGCTACTGTATGTCAAACTTTTTCGCAATAATCGGCTAAGTTATTAAGAAAAATTACAAATTATATAATTAAAAGATGAGATTCTTTTTCCCAACTCCTTCAATATTTAAAAGAGGCTTTTACAAAAATAATCATGACTATCATTTTTTAATTTGTGACAAAACTCCTTGTGTTGATAAATGAACAAGAGGTTGGTCTTACACATAAGATTTTGACAGCTGGATAATTAAATCAATGGAAAACTAAATAATTATACACGATATAACACGATCACATCACCGTCAAGTCCAAACACGCTGTGCAAATTTTAGACATTAACCAAACTTAAAAACTGAAGCAAAAAAAAATGGAAATCATTTCATTTCAAGGGATATTTTATCTTTTGTTGATCTTTCATACATTAGCCTCTACCGTGTTACATGCATCCCCGAACAAGAAAATGAGCGCATCGGACAGATGATTGATAACGACTTTGTAATATTTTTAATTTAATTAACTACATTAACTTATATAGCCAGGCAGCACACCTTCGGCCTTTAAGAGCAATTCAGAACTGCATTGACGAAAAGTAATGATCTTATTTCATCTGTTGGCAGTGGGTCCAAAAATAACTTGGGGAGTATTAACACATATGACCTTGACAATCAGGGTTTCTTGGTTGCTTAAATACATTTCAGGAAGTGGCATGGAAGAGGGTCGGTTCCTGTTTTGTACATGCTGGAGTCACTATGTACAAAACGCAAGAACCCCAATCTCGGCAATAGAGGAGTTATTTTCAGGAGGAGAACACCAGAATACATGCACTTGCCAAGTAATGCTATTGAGGATCTATGGATCTGTCAACTAAAGTCTAAACAAAAAGCAGAGCACTTGATAGGTTAATAAAACAATGTAGAGATCTTATGCTATAATACTGACGAAATTATAATGATTTCAAATGATATGCAAGCCATTCAAAATTGCGAAACTTGGTGTTCTGCAGAAGTATGTTGCATCAAAACCAAAATCTGGCTTGGAACCCTCAAATTTATAAATTTCTGACACCACGTCACGTTCAAGCTTCATATCATGTGGAAGGTAAGAATAGCAATGATCTGCAGCTGTTGACAAGCGTGAGCAACTGTTTTTCTTATGAAAGGGTCTCTCAAAGGATGAAGATTCCATGCACTTTAGAATAATATAATGTTGAGTTTTTCGATAATATTTTATCTCTAGCATCTTTTAATTACCGGAGGAAAACCCACCAGAATTAGAATTAACGAAGAAAATGTCAATGTCATCATATTCATCTGTTCGCGCATGCTCCGAAATATGTTCAATATTTGGAATTGGACATCTTCCAAATTTCTCCTACTGTACTTTATCAAGTTAAAAGCTTTTGAAACAAGGCAGAATCATGTCGAAAGTATTTTCTTCTAGGTCAACAAGCATTTTACAAAAAACAAAAATGGGGAGAATGAGCATCCTTGCAACTGATGCATCTAATTCAGTTGTCAAATATTGAACATAACACTAAGATAAAATCGTTTAATTTTAAACTGAAGCTTTTTCACATGGAATGCTTCATCCTATCTTCGATAGCAAAGAGCTACTAATCTTGAGCATTAGCTGAGTGTATTAAAAGATAAGAAGTTATTTTTATCAACTTGCAAGTGCTTCGATAAAAACACGGTTTTAACTCTGACACAGCCATACATTAACAATAATAAAAGCTTAGCTAATCTTAAACATTTATGATTTGATGCCGCCTTTACTACCTTATAACGAATTTATGAAATGATAAATGTGAGGGTTCCACAACACATACAATGACAGTCAGCTTAGCCATTTAAATCAGTTTTAAATGAATTACCACTTTCATAATGACTTGACAACTGGAAACATGTATTATCAAAAACATTTAGCATTTCATCACTGCCTAAAAGGCAGTTTGCTTGCTGCACCCATACGATGGTTTATCAAATCAATGCCAATTAAGGCAACTGAAAAATCTGACCTTTTTTGCCCACAATATACATTGTATATGCCTGGTGAGAGGCAGGTGGGATGATTTAAACAGATAAAACTATACTTACTACATGAATCGACGATGAGCCAGTCACCGTCAGTTTCCACAGTCGTAAACTCGTTCTCTTTCTCACAATCATCTTCGACATTGGCGCTGCTGCTACCGAATAAATATGCGCTAAAGCTGCTGAACATAGTTGGTTGATGACCAGCACCTGGAGATGGACGAGAAACCAATTAATGTGTCATTTCAGAGCATGTTTCGTCCATTTAAAATACTGAAGACTGCCCCACTGAAGTGATAAGCTCATTATCATGCAAGTACTTGCATGTATTTGCAACTGACAGGCAAGGAATATTGCAGGAACATATAGCGAGTTCTGTATAACACGTTATAAAGTGTAACGTGACTAATAAACGACATCGGCAACGATATCGACAAATAAAAACTATAACTTATTTAGTGTTTCGAAGACAGAAAAAACAGGTGCATAGTTGTTGTTTTCTATTAGAGACGGTTTTTTTTCTTGGATAATATTAATTGCTTGAGCATTGACTTAGTAGGAAATGCACTTTTTTATAGCCACTGCCCGTAGCATCAAATTATGTAACCCATAAACTACAAACACAGTAAAAACTAGTTTGGAGCCAGCAAAGATTCGTTAGACATTTTTTTATCTTTTCAATACGTGAAGCAAATAAATTATCCACGTAATTTTACCAGTGCAAATGATGTCAACGAGGACACCAAATGTATATTGCTTGTTGAACATACACGAATAGTTTTGCGATGTTCACCAATATTCCATTGATTATCCAAATGTGATAACCCTCCGCTGGGTTTTGGCATTAAATATTCAGAGTAACACGTGGACAAATTTTAACAATCAGCAAACTTTGTACCCACAAGGCTAATGAGCAAATTATTCTAAGAGTCATAAGCTTTCCCAAGATTCTTCAGCATGTTGCAGTTTCAATTTCAGAGATTATATTCTCTTTGGGCCAGGATCTTTACTAGCATTTTACATCTTCATATCATGAGGTCATTTGGACCAGGTCATTATTTCATGCTTCCAGCCCAATTACTGTATCTGCACCACAATAGCTATAGGCGACCATGTCCTGCAACAGAGTAATCCATGATGCATGACGGGATATGACGCATATGGATTCATCTGCTGAAAAGGGATCATTAAATGTGGTCGGAAAAGCCAAGCATTGAAGCATTACACATTTGCATGAGTGGATGGCTATTTCTGCGTGGGTCACAGAGGATGGCTAGTGAGCACCAAAATCAGGAAGTAGACCATGGTTATCTGCATTTCTCGAATGACCCTTCCTGTTTGTACTTTAACAACCTCCACACGTATAAAAAGGCCTACATCCATAGGAAATAATAAAAAACCGATAAGGTTAATTAAATTTCGTACTTGCAATTCCAAATAAAGAGTTAAAAAATTCTTCTAAAAAACGAAATTACAGCCTGCACGGAAGGCCAGTCGGAAAATTTGATCAGATAACGTTTTTTGCATTATTTACCTTGGAATATGGCGATTAAAAATGACTGCAAATAAAGTGCGATGATTTCGCTAGCAGGCCCACCTAATGCATAGTTACAGACACAATGCATTCTTAGAAGCGTACTACCTCTCTTACGAACTATGCAATGACATGTTATAATTTACAAAATGAGGACTCATGATGACTACGCACACAATCATAAATTTAGCAGGGGTGCTAATAAAAAATGCTTTCTTGCTCCCTTGCTACCCATTGATTTACATAATTTCTTGAAAGTGGCCCATGACATCAAATTGCTACGGACACTAGGCCGGTCATGAAACAGGATTAAATTAAATGACTTCATTTTAATGTGGTCAATCTTGCATATTTGTCAGGAAGTAAAACCTTTGCTTTCGCGTAGCACATTAGGCCTGTCTTTCAGAAGGGGTCTGAAGGGCACAGGTACAGTAGGTCCTTCGTCAGATGTCTGATACAAAACGTTACAAATAGCACCAGTGTGCAAGCATTCGTTTAGCTTGCATTTTTAGCTACCCTTCAAACTTAACGCCAAAAATAGATGGATTTTCCCTTCTTTTGTGCATGTGAGCAAAGTAGATGCACGCATTGCAAAAAAATTTAAAAGATGCTCATCTTGACCTTTCCGCTTTGATGCACGTTCTTCAGACATGACGAGTGACGTCATTCATGGAGGCAACCTAGATTTAGCAGCTTACAACTGGGTGCAATTGCATTCGCCTTCAACTTTGACGACCAGCAAAGAGTATTAATTATGATAATTTAGTCAAGAGGTTCAACGAATGAGGTAACTCGTTGTAATTGACAACACGATATCGAAAACGACAAATTTATAGCAATTAACTTTTTCTTTAAAAAAGTTTATTTGCAGAAATAATACTGAAATTTGATGCAGTTTTCATTTCCAAGTGGAGATGTTACTGTTCTTGTATGTGCCTACAGCTAGGGAATAAAACTATAATGAATTAAATTTCATATTGTAGACATCACGATCGAATCTCTCGACATATTGGGATGAAAAACAATGGTAGGGTTACAATTTCTCGAAACAGCTGTTTCTGAATGCAGCTCTTATTTCAAAAGAAAAGCAGCCTGTCCTTGACTGATAAGGGCAAATTAGAAACGTTCATGTCGGCCACCTTTTTATCATAATCATACTGAAATTATTTGATTGCAGTAGACAAATAAGTAGGCTAATAATCTACATGTAAGTCCACCTATTTCCTTTTAAGCAAAATGAATAAATCTAGGCGTCCTGCCAAATTCCAAGGAGGTGCTGTCTACTGCAATGACGTCCTCTGCCATATGACGAAACGAATGCAGCATGGCGGGAAGGTCAAGCTGATCAAAGTAAAATTAGATTTCCGTGTACGAGTCTACCTGGATTGAGACACGGCTGCCTGCAACTGCATGGCGATTATTCAGACAATATCGATCAGGTAACAGGTGAATTCAAGCAATATTTGGATTTCAGCTGTGTAAAGCTACAGCAGAAACCTGTAATTCGCAAAGTAGTAGGGTGGGCAAAGTGATCGATTTCAATGCTAATCAAAGCAGTGGGTAAAATTAAGTCCAAGATCACAAATCATGTGGGCAGATCATCAGCCTGATCAGGCTGGAACAGCATTAAGCTAGCTAGTTCCTCCGCCTATGGTGGAAAGCTGTGGATGCCAGACACGACTAGCATTACATGAACGAAATCTAGATATAGAAACTGAAAAGACTAATCAAACTACTGTTTGCTATAAATAGTTGAAAGTTTCCCATACTGAATAGGAAGGTCATAATTTGAGCTCGAGCATTACAACCCACCAACCATTCAAATAAGTCCTCAAATAATCAACAATAATTAATTTGAGTACCATTGGCAAGTGCCATTTGAATTTTGACAAAAAAAGTAATATTTACCTAACAGTAACACATCAAACGACTGATAAGACATCACTTCCTGCAATTATGGGGCATGTCACCTACATGTATTCAGTGGCCTATTCAAATTTGCAGATAAATAACCTGATGCAACCATGGTGTATTTAGGCGCCTTGCTGATATACATGTAGGAATTTGTGAAATAATGTTTAAATTTCCAACGTCACACAACTAAGGCAACACATATAATGAGATACATGTCGTAACTCTTTTTACCTTGTTCCCACATTAGGTGATATTTTAAAATCGTTGCGAACATGCTACATGTAGTACAATGAAGTGCTCATTGTACAAGTATAGTCACACTGCACATCAATGATTAAAAGTAGAAATATCTTCGCACATCAACAAATTCTTTGAAGGTTTCGACACAGAGTATTCTTGGACATCTAAGTAAAGCATTCTTGCACATCTTAGCAAAATATTTCTGCCACAATGGGGCAATTTTTTCAAACGTTTTGAAATGGGTCACCAGTTAACTAGCAACAAGATTATTCCTTTGCCGTCCATAGAACAGATTCATTACTTTATAAATACATCATATATATATATTTTAAGTTGGCAAATGTCCAAGGCATTCAGATCCTAGAGCAATACTCTGTGAACCTTGAGTTAAACCGAGCCTCGAGTGACACAACCCAAAAATTGTTATTAAAACATTTTTTTCCGAACTTTTTATAGAAACTAAGTTGGAAATGGCAAATCGCTTGCAAGAGGTTGTAGAAATCCCTGGCATGACGTACATCATGCAGTCGAATTAGATTTCTTTCCTTTCTCGAATACATGTTAAGTTTCAAACGAGCTGAACACTGAGGCAATATCCTAATCTGGGTGATATGAAAGCTGTTATAGCATTTTTTCCCCATTCTTCCAATTACATACCTCAATTAAGGGCTACATATGAAAAATTAAGCAATATTATTTTTGCTTTCTCTTTCATTTCTACATTTTCTGAAAATTTCATGTGCAATCCTCTCGATTGCTTTCTGGATAGCCACAGATGAATTTTTCAAATGCCTTTCAGTCAAAGTAGGGTATTTCTAGCCTCAAAGCAGGCTGATGCAACCAATCCTATATAGGCGACATGATAATTTTGCTGAAAACAGGCAGTGACACGAGCCCAATAGGGGAGTTCAATTTTCGCCAGAAATGCCCTCCCCCTTTCCTGGAAACCAATTTATGGATTGCCCCTTGTGCAACCCAGCCTAGATGACCCAACCCTAGCTACCCTCAAATCCAACAGCCTCTCTATCCCCTAACACAGTGCATGCAGGGAAAGTCATCACCAATCCTACCCATACGAGTGGAAAAGTCCATTGTTGGCATACCTATTACATCGAGGGTAATAAATGCAGAGGTCTACAGAAAAAGTAGGTTGCAATAAACTACACCCACAGCGCTTTTTGGTCAGAAAAAAATCCGATACATAATTAATGACACAAACACGAAAACAGGAGGAAACAGTAGGGTGTAGAAAATTGCAAAGGCAATGGCAAGCAAACATGTAAACCAGCAATTTTGAATTTGTAACGATTTTTTTTATGGCGAAAACGAATTTGTATGGGCTGAATTAGAACCCAGCCCAAACCGTTCATTTAACGAATAACGGCAAATGGGCCAGAAAAACGGGGAAAAATCGAGACGATTTACATGGGGAAACATTCTTCGAATAAATGGGTTTAACATTTCGACCTTGCTATGCCTCGTCGATCAGCTGTTGGTGATTTCGAGCTGGATCTGTCAAACGGAAAACCACTAATTTCGCCCCCGACCATTATGAAAAGGAAACGTGCAACGGCACGCGACTTACCCAAAGAATACGGACGATGAAAATATGTACAAAATTAGGAAAACGGCTAGCGAAATAAAATGTTACACTGGAAAACAGCAAAAAACCCGAAGACAAGCTCTAACCTCGGTGCAACCACAACAACAAGAACGAACCGAGGGTGACGTCAGAGGGACCATGACGGCTGCCATTGGTGGAAAAATCTGCGTTCGAAATACGTCATGATGACGCTATTCGCATC
>JAQGAF010005106.1:0-12725 GCA_034687865.1 Kryphioiulus occultus | reverse complement strand
CAAACTAGCATGTGGGCACATGCAAAACAAAAAGCCAATATAACTTGCAAACAAAAGATATCACAAATTTCAACAAAATTCGTATGGATATCCGTTCAAATATAATTTCCCACCTGAATGAGGAAATTCTGTACTTGAGAAACAACTTAGTTACTTGAACTTATTTCCTAACGCCTTTTCAGCTTACACGTGCCAGCAACATTGTGATTTCTGCCCTAAGATTCTTGCACTCTGTAAGGGCCAACTTTCTGGAACCCGAGATTCGACACACCAGTCCTGCCAAGAGCGATACCCCAATGTTTCGACAAGTTATGAGGTAATAACGTTCAAACCGGAAATACAGAATTCAAATAAATTGGATTGTAAACGAGGTATTCGATCTACAGGACGATGGAACCAGATCACTTTATAATAATTCGTTCTAAGAGGAATTTGCTGTATGCAATAATTTTTCAAAAGAAAAAAAAATTACCTGCTTTTCTCGACCAGGTTGATCCCGAGTCGAATATCGTGCCAATTTGCGAAGCTTTTCTTCAAGGCGGTACCGTTAGACATGAGTCAGTATGAATGGCAGTTTAATAGTGTGCGGGTTCCGTGCAGGGGCCGTGACAAACTGCTATTGGATAAGAAAGCCACCCACGTTATGGCACTTAGGAATGGAAACATCTACGTCTTTGATGTACTCGACGAGAAAGGTACCATGGACTAACAGCAGATTTTTCCCTAAGCGTGTTTTTAAGAATGATCAACATCTATAATGCTGAAAATTGTCACGATTTTACAAAGCCTTAAATAAGTTACCTGAAAATTGTTCCAATGCAATCTTAGGCTATATCAAGGAGCCATCATACATCCACAACTGCCTGAAACGGGTGCTGTCGGACTGCCGACCAAAAGCTGAATTTCCAGTTGCGGCAGTGACGACTCTGGACAGGGATACGGCAGCCGGTGCGAGGCAGCAGATCATCGATGCTGGAAATGCAGAAGCGTTGCGCTTAGTGGACACTGCCATTTTCTCGATCAATTTGAGCGATGTAGTAGTGGGTGATAACCAGGTGCTGCTGGTTCAGAGCATGAATCCAGGAGATGGAACGAACAGGTGAACTTTCTGCAAAACAAATGCAAGTTTGAGATTTTCCAGATTCTCAGCTTTGCAAAGATTAAAAACACCATTTGTCATTACAGCTGGTCTGACAAGGGCCTCGAATTCCTAATCACAAAAGATGGAAAGGCAGCATTACAATCCGAACATTCTATGATCGACGGAGTAACCAACTTGCGCTTAATTAATGAAGTGATCAGAGATTCGACTACACGTCCGTTCATCCATCCATCTTCTCACACAGTAAACGCAGAACCTACTGCAGTACAATGCCTCGGTAAGAAACCAAGCATTTTTTTGTATAATTTTCTCCAACATACCCCTTTAAATGCAGTGAACTGTAACAATTTGAAGTTAATTTCAGAATTTAAATGTTCCCCCGGACTCAGAGACGAAATCCGAAAGGCGCTTGAAAAGCACAATGTGGCCGCTTTGCAAACGCAATTCAATGCATTTCGCTACGACAAATTTGGGAAAAATTTCATCAAAGGGCAAAAGCTGAGTCCAGACGCCATCGTACAATTAGCATTTCAGGTGTGCTAGCTTTTCATTCTAAATGTTGCACTTGATGGTGAAAACTTAAAAATTGCACATTATAAAACCTGACAATTTAGCTTACTGTGGAACATTTCTCATTTTTTGTGGTAAAGATAACCGAATCACACGTTTGCAATCAACTTTTCTGCACTCAAAATAAAATTAGTCATACATGTGTGCTACATATATAGACAACCTTTCATCTATGGTCAAAATGCTAAAGTACACAAATAAAGCAAAAAAAGACACCATATTGCATCACTTATACTCCGTAAAGTCAAATCATCAAATTTGAGAGAGAAAAAAATTACAAAAGCATGTATGTGCTTGTACACGTATAAGGGTTGTTGAGGTTTCCGAATTGCAATTGACCTCGAACTTTGTTAAATAGCAGAAAATTAACAGTCAACTTTGTGTCACAATTGCATATGTTCAGATGGGTTATTACCGACTAAGTGGTAAAACTGTGGCAACTTACGAGTCGTGCAGCACTGCAGCCTTCCGACATGGACGCACAGAGACGATTCGCTCAGCCACGGAAGCCACCAAAAGATGTTCGGAGGCCTTTGCTGGAAATGGCAAATCCGCCGCAGAACTGCGGTCCCTAATTGAAGCAAGTTGTAGAGTCCACCAAGCCCTTGCTAGAGATGCTGCCGCAGGTGAGATGCCAAATAACAGTCAATTTCTCCGTTTGTCAGTTACAAAACAGGTGTGAGGGTCATCGTAGTGAAAACCTGAAAAATTAAATCTGGTTTGTGAAGGTCGGTATAAAACTAATTTCTCAGTAACTCATGACGACAGAGACAGCAGGTCTGACGAATTTTTAGTTTAAATTTTTTTCAACAATGATGTGAATTATAAGCACTGCAAGAAATAGGACATTGGAATAAATGCTATTACCATTTTACATTCCAGGTCACGGTTTTGACCGACATCTCTTCATGCTGCGAGTGTTGGCAGACGCCGAAGGTGGCAAGAAGCTGCCGGCCTTCTTTGCAGATCCAGCCTACAAAGCAATCAACCACAACATATTATCGACGTCAGGACTCTCATCGGAAGCCTTGGAGCTGGTTTGGTTCAGTCCGGTGGTCCAAGATGGCTTGGGCATCGGCTACTGCATTGGCAGTGACAATTTCAGAGGCGTGGTTTCCAGCCACCCTAGCCACTCTGACGCTGACGGGTTCTTGGAATGCCTGCTTTCTAGCATGGATGACATCCACGGGGTGCTAATGAAGACGAGTTCTTGAACACGTTCGATGCGTGGGGAAAAAAAGTGTAACTGAATGAAAACTGAAGCGAATGAACAGCCTGTAAAAAAATCAGTAATTACGAATGTGTTGGAAAAAATCATTTTTAATGTGTATGCAAACAGTTGCGGACAACCGTTCGAGATATGGTATAGAATGTCTAAATAATAACATTTAACAAGTTGATGTGTTGCCGTACCACCGATGTGTGGACGCAAATCGATCGTTTTGGGAAGCAATGCGCCAATGAGATTAGCTAGTTTGGTGCAATTGGAAATTGGGCTGGATAAACAAAGCATACGACAATGGGAGACCAATTCGAAAATACAAAATTTCTCCGTGCAATGCAAATGGCGAATTCATGAGGACTGGTCAAGAAGTAGCAAGAGAAAAAAAATCAACTGGAAAGCACAGATCTAGTATACATGTTTGACGATTCACCTGAAAAATCCACGCAAGCCTGCTAATTTAGCCACCGGTAGCGAACCTGGTGATTTGGCCTGCCGTTAAAAAAGGAAAGTTTGATCACAGAGTATAAAAAGAGAAGGGCGTTCCAAGATCCCACCCAACTGCTGGAAGCCGTGCCGCCAAAATTTCTTGTAATATTGAGATTATTGCCTTTCTCACAAAATTATTTTATGTACAATGTATAAGAATTCCAGTTGCACAACTGTTTATATAGAACGCCAATGGTCGCATATCCAACCTTTTGGCAAGTCCCGATTGCATTATTTGATGCTCGATTCAAGTTTGGCACCGCCATTTTTGACCAAACATGTCTTCTAACTAACCCAGTCGTGAAGATAACAATCAAAATATATTAATAATTAAAAAAAATTAAAGGATTTGTATAAATTCTCCAATAGTCGAACTTTGAAACGAGCAGTAAACGAATTTAGCTGCATGGACATTTCAGGTTTCTCCAAAATTTTAATAAGTGAATTTCTGCTATAATTAAAGGTATTTTCAATTAATGGAAACAGTTATTCGATTACAAAAACATGAAATAAATAAAAGCATTGTTAAAATTTAACATAAACTGCTGAATAGACTAAACCACCTTAAAATGAACTTCAGTGGTACAAAGAGCGATTCTCGGTGGTGGTGTTAATAATACACAAGTTGAGTTTTTACTCAATTCTGTACCAAAAAATGCTATAAAAGTTTGTAATTAAATGAAGGGGGTGACAGATTTATTCATCATAAAGAATGAATAATTGATGTAAACCCTGAATGCTACATTGGAACTTGGGGGATATAAAATTTGAAAAATATCAGAAATTCAAATATGTAATGGGCCCACTGGTCCGAGTACCGCTCTTTAAGCCACTCTACAATATAAGTCGATAGGACTTTGGTTATGCTGTGTGAAGACTATTTAAAAACGAGAACCAAGCTTAAAAAGCAAAACAGAAAAGCCTTGATGCATTAAAAACGGGCGACACATTAGAGCTTTGTGGAAGAATGAGAAATAATGCAGGTACACGCTTGCACCGCAGGTCTTTTACGATTTATTTTAGAGTACATTGAATCACCTCGTAGTTTGTCCGAAAGACCATGTGCAACAGCTGCATTTTTTTGGGAGTTACTGTGCAGCTTCCTTTGCAAACGTTGAATCTGATTCGGGAGAACTCGTCCCCGAATTTAAAAATAGGCTAGATTTCATAATTTAAATATGTTCCACAAGGGGATTGAAAGCACTCTTTAGTTCTATGATTCTTTAAATAAAGGGTTTGGAGGACTGGTTTATAAATCGGGTAGGCCTGAAAGGGCTGAAGCAATGTGCAAAAAAAAAAATTTAAATGTACATGATTAAACTAAGCATTGCAGAGATAGTTTCGTTTTTAGAAATACAAGGGTAACTCTGATCGTTTGATAGTTAGCGATATGGTTTCTTGAAGAGATCTTGACAGAGAACTTGAAGTGTTCATAAGCTTTACATTTTAGATAATAAAACGATTTTTTTCCCCTTTTCTAAGGAATTTTAAAATTGTTCCATTTATCTGGACCATACCGTTTGACTATGATCCACTTAAACCCATCAGTACAAAATAAGGAAGACATTTGAAAAACATTAGATTGTCTCAAATTGTCCTCTTGTTTTATTGGGTCTATTTTGTCAGTTTTTGCCATTTTGCCCATTTTGTCAATTTTAGCCATTTTTGTCCATTTTGTCGATTTTTGTCATTTTGCCCAACTTGTTACATCGTGTGATATTAATTTAAGAAAACTAAAGCGTGCTTCTTTCTGAAATTTTATACAAGAAAATTGGTTATTGTACAAAAATAGAAAGTATGAGAAGTAACGTTTCATTTTAATTTTTTTTGATAATAATGGAAGAAATCCAAATAAAGAATTTCAGATGCGATTCTAAGCGTTATTTCCCACAACTTATAGTTTATGAAGTTTTCCTGCTTGTATTCAAAAATTCAGAAGGATCCACTCTATGCCCAAATTTGTCTCTCAAAATATTAACTCTATTCAAATCAATATAGTTTTATCAATAAACGATCATTAAACACATACAAGTTCATTTAAGGTGAAATCAATGAAGCATTCACTCCAAAGCTGAGAGGGGATTGAAATATAAATTCGTTATTATAATGATAATAAACTGCTGCAGAAATAATGCTAAAGTGACCCACGATGTGGGGCCATGGAGCAGGTACTTTCCAACCCTACTGATATGAGATTCCCACTAGTAATAATTTTCAACAGCTATTGTTATAAGAAATCATATTAATAAACAAAATCGTTAATCGTTTATGAATCCATAGTTGACATAATGATGTAACAATTTTTTCCACAAAGTGTGCTTACAAAGCAACAATTTGTCATCTGCAGTATAGTAGCAAGAATAATGGGATTTTGTAATATCAGTAATTGTAGGTAACCGTAGTCACATGTTCATGATAAAACGATACTATAGTACTACAAAGTTTTGGAAATTTGGGCATTTCATTTTTATAGCAAAGTTTGAATGAGAAATGTAATTCAGTGGCACAAGTAACGACAGCAGAATTAACAAACGCCAGCCTCATGAACCTTTAAGCGATCTTCTCAAGCCCTTCAGATAAATAAAACCATTTCCTAGGCAGGTTGGAATCAGAATTTTAAATAAGAGTTGACCTACTGAATATGTATTTCTTAAACCCAAACTGCAATGTCGAGCATGTAGCAACAAGATAAATCCCAGGCACCAGACGATACTTGGCGCCCCAATTTCGTTATACCTGGAGTTTAGAATGTCGCCGAGATCACCTTTCCAAGTTTATGAATCCCATTTCTTCGTTATCTCAGACCTGATATACCCAGAGGGTAGAGGGGGTAAAACCACTTAACCACGATAGACCAACATTTACAAAGAAAGCCGTGTAATTCCCCAGATAATAGCAAACCCTATTCCACGTTATAAATTAATTATCGCATGGCTGGCAGTGGCAGTGTGGTCCAAAGGCGGTGCATCACACGACACTGCCTGCACCACGATGGAGGGCGGATCATTTCGCGACACCTGGACATTGACCATCAGCCGCACCACCCCATCCATCTCGCCGTGGTACTTGTCCATATGTCGCGTCATGCGCTTAGATGCGCTGTGGTAGTGCTTCTCCTCGAAACCACACATGTGGCACTGAAAGTTGACCGCGAGCTCACGAACTTCGGGCAGCGCATCACGTGCCTTCTGCAGGGCACACCGACGGTTCAAGCGACCTAGCAGCCGCTCCAGATCCGCTTCCAGTCGGTTAAAATCACTGTCGATCCTTTCGTTGGAGGAGTGTGAGGACTCGAAACCTCGCTGAAGCCGTGTACTGCGCATAACCGACGAACTGCTGTTATTCGGAGCCCTGTCAGCAGCTTTGAAGGGACTCTTGTCCAAATTCCTGGAGTTGATTTGCGAGTGGAACCGTGTTTTGATGTTATATGGGCTTATGGGAACCTTCAGGGTGCCCGGGCTTCCAATCTTTCTGCGGTTCAACGAGCTTACATGACTACCATTACTAGCTTGAATACCATTACTAGTGGCTGCGTGTTGCAGGGCGTGGTTCAGGTTCTCCCTGACAGAGCTGGCAGCTTTGGTCTCCAGCGTGGGCTGGCACAGATTAGTGACGAGGAACCGAGGCACTTTGTCTGTGTTCGCACCCAGGATGTGGCTAGCCAAGCTTATGCCTGTGGGAGCCGAGCGAACTCTGGGCACGCAACCTAAAAACTCGATTTCGGAGTCTTCCGAGTCCGAACTGCTAGCCTGAGACCTTGCGGTGGGCACGAGAACGTCGTTGAGCGCTGAAGGTTTGAGCAGCGAAAAGTTGGATGCCGCGGAACTTGGATTTGGTTGGGGAACAGCTCGTAGAGTGAGCCCATTCGTGAAAATGGGATGAGCAGTGTTAATTGTCGGCAACCCTGTTGAAGATGGGACGATGGTTAGACGGCCATCTTGCCAGCGGAACGTTTGGCTCAACGCACTGACAGCATTAACTGCCAGCGACTCCGTTGAAGAGGGCCTGATGGTTAGTTGGCCTTCTTGCCTGCACAACGTTTGGGTCACTTGATTAAAACAGGGCGACAGCATTGGCTTTGGGGAGACTGTGACCGCCTCGTCCTCGGAGTCATCAAGCTGGATGACGATTGTTCCGTCGATGCAAGGCTGTAAGGAAGTGTCACGCTCTCCACATCGAGAAGTGAGGGTGAAGCCAGGCGGTGCACTGCTATTTCGGGCACTAGTGGTCCACGTCCTGATGTCAGTTTCGGACAGGCGGTACAATTTAACTTTGACATCCCTGCACAGTAGCTTGAGTAGGCGCGCACGCTTGTTCAACCCTAAAAATGCAAGTGTTTCACAAAAAGGAGTGATCAGTTCATGAAGATTACAAAAATTTAGCAAGAAATTACGTGTTAAAGGCAACCACGATCATGCAAATCGTGACAGAGCAGCTTCCCAACCTTTTTCAACAAGGGACACTGAATAGTGATAAAACTTGCCAGTTGAAAAACTAAGAACCTCCTTGTGTTACATTATTTGATTGGAAAACAATGGGAAACCCTATTTTACAAAATAAATTAGGCGATATCAATTAGTTTCTAAACAACACAACGTCAGGGTATTCACCAATGAACACCAATAGCAAAAGTGGCTAAAACCGGAAAAGCACCATAGCACAATTAGCAAATTATCCCTCGTTTTCATTTCAAGTTAATTATTCAAACCTATTTACAGATTTTTAATGCAACTGCACAACGTAACCAAGTTTTTAAAGGCTGCAGGAATTAGACGAAGTATACGAAAATTGACAAAGCAGCTGAACTAGTAAAGACCAGGAAGGATTAAAACCACTTGACGAATTTAATGTTGATAACCTCAGATGACCTTTCATGTACATAACACTTTGAGAAATATTTTTCAAGATGTAGACATCATGCCTAATGCAAATACCTCCACCTGTTTATATACTATACTTTAATTGATAGACAACAAGGGTACGCACTTACCAGTGTTTATGACTTTGAGACGTTCGAGTCGTTGCTTCTTATTAAAAGAGTACTTGTGACCGTTAGCTCTTGTCCTTCGAACATAACTAACATGATACACCATGTTCCCTTGTCGATCACGGAGTAGACCTTCAGGAAGCGTGTTCCTTTTAGTAGGCAAGCAATATTTGTCATATTTTGCCACACAGGCAGAAGCATCCCGCACAAACACATTGCAGTCGCGCTTCCTTCGCAAGATTGACTGTCCCAATGCAGACGTGAAATCGAAGTTACTAAGTGCAGTCCGAGAAAGCTGCTGTTGGTCATTGCCATACAGGTCCGTTGAATCCTCGTCGTCATCATCGTCCACCCGTGGAATGCTTAACACTCCAGATGATGTAGGAATCAGGTTAAATATCTTGAGGAATGAATTCTACAACAAGATATGACGATCAGAGAGTACCACAGAAAAAACAATATGACAAATTCACTGACTTGGCTATATGATGCTTTCTCCTTTAAGCTCAAATACAGTTAATATTAAAACTAACGCTTTAGAGAAACTACATAGCTAAGAAACCAAGGTTTATACAATTTGTAATTAAAAGAAATGGCCTATACACTAAATCTGAAGAACACAAAATATACCTTGTAATATAAGAAGAAAAAGCTTAATTAGATAAAACTTGCAATATCTAGTTAAATTAAATAGGATACCGTATATACAATAGCACATGGTACCGATTTGTGAAGTAGCAATCTACTGTATCTGTTGCTACAATAGCTAGCCTCTACTCTTTTTTGAAAGATGTGCAAGTTTTAACATACGGGGTTATTCAAAAAGGATGGTGCAAAAGTAAATCTGATTTTTTCTTATAACAACTGATACACCAGATCCGTCACAACATGAACAGACATAAGCACATTCCATGGTTGAAGTGCACATTACAGATGTTCAATGTAAGTGCAATTTGTGAAAAATTCATAAGTAGCTAAAATGTAATACCCATACCTGATCATACACAGGTACATACAAATCCTTATTGCAACGTGTTCCAAACCTCTTTTTGAATTCAGTTTCAGACAATACGTCGTCACTGTCGTCATTGCAGTAGGTTACTTTTGGCAGCTTAACGGATGGACAGTATTCTAAAAATTGAGTATAAAGTTAGAAAACATAAGAATGATCTGATAGTATATTACATATGTAAAGCTATGGTGTATAAGTAGTCGTAAACGTACTGTCAAGCAAGGTAGATTTATTTAAGGAATTTGGCAACAATTGTCCTTTTTTGCCACCACTGATGACCACCTGTTCTTCCTTAACGTTGTTTTCCTGAAACAAAAAATTAACCACTAGAGCAAACAATACATTTTGATGGACATATTTCACATTGAAGGGCATTTTTGTATTAATCAACAACATCGGCATTTGTGTATACACCATGCTGACATTCCCTCTGATTTACAAACAACCAATGCCTCAATGTAGAACAAGGAGTCACCGACCTTTTTGTAAGTTCGATCTAAAATACTAAAATCTATGAGGGGGATCAAAATGACTTGTTAAGTAACTGAAATATGCAAAATGTTAAGACCACCCCCATAATGATCAGTACTTGCCATTGGCGTCGTTGATGTGGTTCGTTATCTAAATGGTCGTACCTAGTGGTCACTTTTCAATGGCATCAACATTTATTTGGAAGTTTATAAGAGTATTGTGCATAACATATTTCTGCATGGATTATCATGTCATCCACAATTAGTTTGATGGAGGAGCTGACTAAATTGCAGCGATCATTGATGTGCAATGTGTTGATGCCTGATGTGAAGTTTGAATAACTTCAAATACCGACCTTGTAGGAGGTTGATTTGTTCACCACTGCAATCAGGTCAGTGTTTGCCAAAACAAATAATCAAGTCAATTTTACTAAATTGAAACAATTTTTAAAATTCATTGCTGGACAAAAGATAAAGGAGACATACAGTATGTATCAGACCAATGTAATGAAGTGTGTTGGACAACCATACTTGGCTTTTATAATATTTAAGACCTAACCTAAGACCCTAACCTTTAAGTCATTCCATTTCCAAATTCAAAACCATTAATCTAGCACCCCAATTCACTTTAGAAAGTTGTTGAAGATACTGAAATTAGTTTGAAACATTTTATTTCACTTGTCAGCTTCACGTGCAAATGTGAACCAGTGTTCCAGCATGTGAATCAGTGCATATGCTGGGGTGTTCCAATAATCAGGAACAATTGCGAATTATAATGTAATGCAATTAACATTTCCCTATTGAATGAATGGAGGGAATATTCTAGAATACATTTCAAAATCAAGTGGAAAATCTTACCAGAAAAGTTATGGATGCTCTAGAAGCAAAAACTTGACCAAGACCTTATTGCTAGAGGAACTAACATCAAAACACTGGACAGAAGCAGGTGTCCAATTAATCTTGACAATATGGTTATTTAAAACCCAAAATATGTATATACCAGTATACAAAAACTAAAGTGTATGTAAAATACTTCAAACTCGTATACATAACCCTACTTTGTTCGTCAACTGGTTCGAAATACTGAAAAACGCCCACCAATTTCTTGCCTAGTAAAAAACTGCAAAGACCGTCAGGTGTGGTCTATTTGACTAGCACAATGCAAAAAATGTACTAAAAATGCCTTGCCCTATTGTAGGCAAAATTCCAGGCCACGGCAGGAATGGGGAACTTTTGCATCTGGTTTAGTAAACCACAAAGGAAAGATAAAACAATGTGCTCATCTAGTCTTAGGTTTGTATAATGTGTGTACATGGCTTGTGACACTCAGATCAAGTCTTAGTTGTGTTGTCTTTAATCAGACCACCTTCTGGGTGATCAAAAACTGCACTCCAGTATGCATATACATGCACCCCAAGCTAGTTTCACTTTGTAGGTACCCAACTTTCACAGAATTAGTAGAAGTGTGCTGAACCTATCATGTTATCAAGTACTTCACAGGGACCAACAGCCTAGACCTGAATTAGCTTGTACATGATCTCCATAAGTAGACTGGAGTATCATGGTAATAATCCATGATGATAATTGTACCTTTATAACAAAAGCTGTAAGGATTTTCAGTAATCTTTAATGAAAGACTACCGAAAGCTTTGACAAAGTCAAGGAAACTGCATAAATCTTCAAATCCAAAATATATTAGAAGGAAAACCAATTTATGCCATGATACATGCCACACCAATGAAATCTAAAATTTAAGCTGGTTGGCACTACTAAACTTTCTCAAAAAAATGTGTAGAGTAAGCAAGGCCAGTTACCAAGACAGGATCAGATTAAACTATCAGCAAAAAAGATAGGACATTAAGCAATACCAAGAAAGAAATGGAGAATTTAAAATTACATCTCCATCACTTACTTTGTTGTTGGTCTTGATGATCATGGCTAGGTTGCCAGTGTCTACATCATAAACAAACGATGTCCCATCCCTTTCTTTAATTCTGAACATAGTTCAGCAGATGCATGTGTAAACAATGAAACTGCTCGCCACATCCAAGATGACAACATTATTTCTTTCCTGCTGAACGTCTACCTAGAAGAAACAATGTGTTGAAATGTAGAACCAATCAATACATTCTTTCAGAAGAGAGCAATGAAATGTTTAACATAATAAGTAATGTTGGAATTTCTCAAATACCCACCGAATCTTAATTTGGGTTGATGGACTACACCCCCCAGTTTACAAGCCATTGGGAAGTGATTTTCAACATATATAAACCATAAGATGCTGAATGCATTCCGCCAATGCAGTGAGTACATGACTTTCTTTCTCAGATACTTTCCCTTAGGCCCAGCAGCCATTTTGTCTTACACTATCTCTAGATGTCACTTTGATAGTGTTTTTTTAAAGCAAATTCTCATGTATTTTGGAACAAAAGCTTACTTGGCAAAACACCATCAAAATGCATGACTGCACTAGCCGAGGTGGTGGCAACTTGTGAAATCAGGTGTACACTTTGGTTGAAATCCCAATGAAGTCTTTTAAGTTCTTGAAATCCCACTGAATTCTTTAAATTCGCACTAAAGTCACAGTAACCATGTTGTAACTGTCACCATAACTGTCACGGTATAACTGCACCGTCAACATAACCATAGCATTACCGACACGATAGCTGCACCCTCACTATCATGGTATCCACCCATCACCGCCAACATAACCGTCATGGTAACCGAATTCACCGTCAATGTCATGATAACTGCCACAGTAACTGCAATGCTCATGGTAACTCAATTCAATTCAATTCAGTACCCTACAATCAGTAAATGAATACCATGTGGTAGGGGGGTGTAATCCATCAACCCAAAAATTAGAATTCAGC
>JAQGAF010005105.1:0-12727 GCA_034687865.1 Kryphioiulus occultus | reverse complement strand
AATAAAATGTAACATGAGGATAACATGACGATAACATGAGGAATTTAACTCTGAATTTAACTCCTTCACCGGCTTAAGTTGACCAGTTTGCGACACTCCCCTGGGTTGTCAACTTACAGAGGTCCCACTGTATATCAAATCACCCTAGCAGTTAAGTGTTCTCGAAATCTGCTGATGGTGGGTTAGCTTCCTGTTGTACTTGTACAAGGCGTTCATCTTCATGTAGGCAACACGTGTCATGATGCTCATGGTCCCACATATGCCTCTAGCAGTATGTAGTTTAATTTTAGATACAATCAGCGAAATTCAAATGTTTTTCCATGCTTGCTCGCTTATCCAGTTTATTTTTTTCCTGAGATACCTTAACTTAGGAATCAACGGTTAAAATATCCACCTGGGAGCGTTGAACTCCACATCATGTTTTCCCTCGTGGTCGACCTTAAGAAGGACGCTATTATCAAACTGTTAGAAGTAAATAACGGGCGAATTTGGCTGTTGGTAATTCTCATTCAGAGAAGCATCCCTCCGCCATCTTTCCCATTGTGATGGAGTGTTTTCTTTCTCTGTGACCTCGTGTTTGCAGTCCTAATTCGGGGGTTTTCTATGGCATTTTATTAAACCAGTTCACGCACGCCTTCGGATCACAACCAAGAACTTGATCGATTTTGCCTTCTTATAATAGGCCACGACTTGCGATGGCAGATGGAATCTCTCCACACTGGATCTTGTGCATGCAGATTGAGCGATGCATTGGCACATGATGAAAATAACTAGTCATGAGCGAATATGGCCTCAGGAATGCACATGATAACGTGGTTTTTTGTGCGTTTAAAAATATGGCTGGGGAAATATTCACCTGCAAAAAGTTATCAACTTCTAATCGATTAATGACGCTGGTGCGGTGACTGCTAAGGTCGCATCTATCCAAACACAGAGTTGTGCCATATACGTGTTACAATATGTTGTATAATCCCCATCATACCAAAGATAGGCATGAAATGCACAGTGGTCGCACCATATTCATGACCAAAATCATGTTTGATCGATGGTTTTATCAACTGAACATTTAACTCATTCAAAGAATGGTGAAGAGAATGATGAAGTGAAATTGCACCAGTTCAGATGAACTCTGGTAAGAATATCAACTTTTGAAATTTTGCCAGACACGAGTTTAACAGTTCCTGAGATCAGTGAAACCTTTATACCGGGTGGAAAAAGTCCATAAAAATGAATGACATTCGAATAAAAAATGTTTCCTGACAAAATGTCATTGGGAAAGCAAGTTATTGCCATTTGAAATAAATCAAACCACCATTTGAAGAAGCACTGCACAATATTTATCCACTTGTGGAAATTATTAGCCGTACGAACATTTGTTTGCATTTAGGGTATTAGTTACATAACCAGCTGTAAACAGTTATCCATGGCATAACTGGTTTTCATAAAATGGATAAGTATGGTGTCATGTTCATATGCATCCTACAGGGGTAGTCAGTTTCTTCAAATGGTCCTCAATGGTCCTGATCAGTTTTTGAAAGGAAATTAGTTTTATTCGAATGTCATTTTGGCCGTTTTACTCTTTTGGTATTAAGGTTAAGGCCAAAACGTTCTTTTGGATTATAGGACCTAATGCCGTTCAGTTTATGCTCATGTTAATAACATGTGGTCACCCACCCATGCTTTGCAAATTAATTGTTCCCTTGGGTAGCAAATTCATAAAGCAATTCATAAAGTCCAGAAATAACTTTTCCAAATGATGTAAATCTAACAAAATATTGGTATATTCTGGAATATGTGTACGTTATGTTGGCGTATTCAATTCGCCGATATTTTCATTGCATGTATAGTATTAATAAATAATGTTTTTGCCAAACTCCATTTCATTATTTGACGTTGCCTTCCCCAGCAGAAAATTCAAAATAGTCTAGTTGTTAAATTTAAAACATTTGGAAAAGTCAGTTCTGTAGTTTCTGAATTGCTAAACGTTTGATCCAGAAATGACTTCTCCTGTATGTATACTACTTACATGTATAACCACCACAAAAGAGCGCCTTTTGCTGAGTAGTGATAATTGGAGTTAAATAACGTGACCTTAATTTGCACATTGCAAGATTTGAGCAGAATAATAGACTGGTATGTGGAAAATAATGGTGGCACTAATACAGGCTGAGCAGTATAGAATTTGTTTGTGGAAAATAATGGTGGCACTAATGCAGGCTGAGCAGTATAGAATTTGTTTGTGTTGGCTACATGGTTGAAGAGGAAAATTGACAAATTCAACATCTTCCCTGGACCCTGGGCCAAATTTCATTGAACGTGTTAAATCAACGGTTGAGGGTGAGGAGTGAAATGTCCAATAACCCTTTAGGTGCACCTTACTCTTTTCTAAGTCTTCCTTAAGTCTTCACTCTTCACCATTTATGAAATAGGGCCCTGGTTTGCAAATTCTCCAAATTTGAATAGTTTCGAACATTAGAATGAGACTAAGCTGCATGCATTAAATATGTTACTCCATCGCCTCTAAAGCACCTCGAAGATGTCTTGTTGATTGAATGATAACGTTTTATTAGAGAATGTTCAAAACATGCAAGATTTTTGAGAATAATAATAGGCATCTATGAAGAAACTTATGAAACCTTAACAGGCTTGGCAATAGAATTAGGGTGTTAGTTACATGGTTTGCTGAGCTGGAATGAAAACTTCAGTATATTTTTTGGTTAGGAAAATCTCCAGATTTCAACAGTTATGAGCATTTTAGTGTGGCATACAGCTGTATGGATGCAATGATCCTGATAAATAGATGTATATCATGAAATTGAGGGTAAAACCACTTAATTAATAACAGATACAATATGTATCTGTAGCATGCACGTGCTACCATTATTTTGTCCAACGCTGTACATGTACATGTATAATAGGACACATAATAGGGCGGGGTTAGGGGGATGCAGAGGTCATTGCTTATGTTAGGGTAAGGGCATCATGACATCATTTTCGTTAGACAATCGAGGATTAATTTCCCATATTGTCTCATTACGTGAACCTACGAATTCAACAGAGCGTTTTTACCAAAGTGATGTCACTCGATTGTAAACAGAACAAAGATAGTTCCAGGAAACAACAATGCAGTTTTCTTTTCGCAATTATTATGCATGCAGGGGGGTTATTAATTAAATAAACGAAGAGCTATTATTACACTTTGTGTTTATATAATTGCAAAAAACAATTTTAACGTTTGGGTTATAATCAAAATAGTGTAAAAGCCAACTGTGACCCATTACTTTGGTTCCCTTACCTATTTTTACATCATAACGATGATGCTAAAATTCAGTGTGAATTGCAATTATCAGGCTGGCAATTATGCAAACATTCCTACTGTCATATATTTAAATATCGGTTAAAATACGTTCAATTCATTTTATATATAAGCATTTAATTGGATAGAAAAATTATTACTTAGACTTAAGATCGGTGCAGATCAACGAACTTACTGCTTTCACCTCCACAGTCCACAGATAGTTGACAAAATAATTTATACAATAATTGTATCAAAAACGCATGAAAGTATACCCTTTATAATGTTCATAGTTATGAAAGGGACACCTGAAAGGTCTTCAAACATCACCAATTAGTGTTAAACGCAATTTAAAAGAAACTGATTGACGATTTGATAAAATGATACCAGTGGTCTTCTTGAGTTTTCGAAAGTTGATGCCATTTTTGAATCAAACGATCACAGCGAATAGAAACTTTAAGAGTTCTTCTACCCTTTTCCAAAATGTGTTCCTTGTTACTCTAACAGCTTTTATAAAATTATTTTTTGTAATGAGGGTAGCACTATGATCACCCTGTATAAATCCATCATTATTTTACTTGCATAATCCCACAAAACCAGTAAAATATACGTTGATTTAGTAAAACTGTAATATCGACGTGGACATTACACGAGTATATTCCGTGCGGTATTCACAATAACATGAATTATTTTATAAGATGGCATTATTTATAAACTTATACGATTAATTTATTTTGAATGGCAATTTGGCAAATGATCATTTGATGTAATATCATGGCCTTATTTGCTAATTCGGCTGGTTATGCAACGAACGCGGATATTCTTTTTTTGTTGAATTAAACAATTAAATTCAAGAAGTAATGAATTATGCGATTATTTTATCATTCACGATAACATAGTTTAATTTGTTTTGCTCTACAAACATTCACTTTTGTAGTACTCTCGGTCCCCGACTGAAATTGGAACAATTTTAAGTGAAGGTTGACACTATATTTGGCCGAAGCAACCAGTATTAATGTTGCTGAGAAGCGGAATAAACTGTTGAAGTTATCGAAACAAGCCATTCAAGCCTGCATGTTAACGATAATTAAATTAATTGCCTGACCCATTACTTACAACCTTATAGGTCAGCTATTATGCTGTTTGTGTTTTCTCACGACCACAGACTTCATGGGATAAGCTTTTGGGATGATAGGGGTAAGGAGGGTTTTTGAAATACGGCATCACAAATGTAAACAAGTGATTTTTTAACAATTGTAGATTTACCTTGTCCAAGTCAGACGTTAAAACAGAAGTGTACAATGAGTACAACTTAGAAAAAATAAAAAATGTACAGTGTGTTGTTGAATTCTTTTCTGAAGCTACTGCAAGAAAGTAATGAAGAAAAATTAACGTATTTTTACCGATTTTTCTTTTCGTTTATGAAACATTTTGAATAAATAATACAGGGTGATCATCAAGTCTTACCCTCATTACTAAAATTAATTTTGAAAAACTGATGGAGTTCAAGAAACAACGTTGTGGTGAAAGGTAGAACTCCTAGTTTTTGAATTATTGTGTTCATAGTGAGTGCCAGAAGGCGGCGCTGTTATCGCTAGAATCGAAAATGTAAACTAGATACATGTAGGAAAACCCTCAAGTTGGCCGCCTATGTCATTTGACCAAAACGACAATCAGTGTTAGGTGCAATTTCTGAAGAAAGTACGGAATGCGAACAACCTAGTGTGATTTTCTACAGTGTAAAAATCTCTTTTGAATTCAGTTTCATTTTGAGATTGCGCTTATCACTGATCGGTGATTTGGTATTCGCTTCATAGACGCATTTTCGATTCTAGAAATCACAGCGCCACCTGCGGATACTCAATTTGAACCAAATACAAAGTATTGTTCTACTACGTTTCTCTAAAAATGTCAGCATTGTCACTCAAGCACTTTTTAAAAAAGAAAATTTTAATAACTGTAAGGATGGTCGGACTTTTATACTATACGTTTCCATGCAGACTTAAATTGCATTTTAAACAATAAAGTCCTGTATGTAAACCCGTTTTGCACGAGTTTGGTTTGAGCAACTGCAAGGGGGTTGTTTGATCGAAGTAACAATTGAAAGTCTATTTTATCAAAGTCGATCCTGTCATGTGAACGCTTGACAGGCTGAAATTGAGCACAACGTTGAGTTGACTCTAAAACCAAATTTCTCCCATTTTTCGCATAGCTTATCAATTTACCCACAGTATTAAAAAGATAAAGTAATAATTGCTTGTATTCTTCCATTCTGGTTCTTCTTAGCACTCTCAGTAACTGCATTGATTCAGAATACATGTAATAAAATAGTAATGCATTATAAATAAAATACCAGTTTCATGTCAGGGGCCATAGTGCTAGTGTTAGGAGAAGAAATGCTGAGTCGGGTTTTAGTGAAACCAGATAGACCACACTCCAAAGCCCACGCAATTTTTAGATAAAATAGGGATTCTGGGTTATTTGCAGCTTTTCACCACCAGGTTTCAAATTGTAAGTACGGCTGTGGCCACCCGATGCAATGGACGTTATTAAACTGAATTTGAAGTGAATGCAATTTAAGTCTGCATGGAAACGTAGTATTTATGCTCGCCTTATATTTGCAAATAATTACAAAATCACCATCAACAATGCAGATTGTTTTTATGGTTTCCCAAAGAAACTCAAGAAAAACGATGAAGTGGACATTTTCCGAATAGGTTATTGTGCGATTCTTAGCCATTCTTCAGCAATACATATAACTTAGTGGTAGGTGTTTGTACTTCCATTACTTTCATGAATATCGTTTGGAATGCTTCCTTATAGCCATGATTTGTTACACAGTGCAAGTCACGATTGCCTGGAAACCAGTTTGTGGATCCAGACGAATCAAACTGTGCATGCATTTAAATAAATCTTTGCTTATAAAGATAGTCAGCAACAGTAGATACCTGTCTACTGTAAAAATGTACAGGGTGAAATAAAAGTATCTGCCTGAAATGATTTATACCAGCATAGTTACTCAAAGCTAATGAATGTGCACGTATTAAACAAAAAACATGAAGATTATGTACAGTATATTAGTAATGTGACAAAGTTAAATCCCACGTAATCCTTGATTAACCACAATACAGAAACATTTTACTGTAGGGAAGTTCAAATTTAAATTACCATGCTAATGAGTATTAAACATTTTTCGTACTTCATAGACATTATTGGCGACGTTTTTCTTGAAACCTCAACCGTATCCATCAATTTTGGAACTGTGTTTTGAACATGATTCATTTAATGGACTTAAAAGGATTTGTCATTTTGCAATTTTTGAAAATTAAACATATTTCAAGATTGCTCGCTGTGCTGGCTTCACATTCATTATTAGCCTAAAACCAGACGGTCTCGCCAGTCTTATCAACTTACAAAGTTAATTACAGTGATCCTCCATGGTGACCACTTATCGTTCCACTTAGCAGTAATTACACGTACATGTATCTAGAAGGCGTAGACTGCGTGTATGATATCGTAATCACACTTGGTATCGAAAGATGATCATTAGTTATGGAAATATAATTTTCAGGATTATTATACGAAAACATGGGACCAGTTAAGGAAATGAAATCTCCCCAATTTGAAATAGGTAGTTCCGTAGTTGTGCGTTTTTGAGTTTTTGTAGGCATTAAAAATACCAATAAATAGGACAGACAGAAGACAAACTTCTGATTAAAATTTTATGTTCCGTGTTTGTGAAACCGTTTCAGAAAGATCTAGAAGGTCTATAAAGATCTGTGCTGTTTTAAAAAGACATGCTAGAATAGTCCCTGCTCCAAATGTGCTCAAAATAATCCTCAAATGTGCCCAAATGTGTAGACAAGAATGACACCTGTGCTAGCTGTTGGAATTTATTCTACTGTACTTTGTGTTTATTCTAAACCAACCTAAGCTAACCTAAGAATCTAATTTCTTTATTTAGCTGCCCTAAGCGCAGGCAACCACTGCAAGCCTACGAGGCATTAGGAGAAGACCACTTTCTCATAGTGTCTCTAGTGCAGCCTAGGGTTGAAGATAAATAGTTTCACAAAGATTTAGAAGGTCTAGAAAATATTTCCACCCTACAAGATTACCACCTGTCATACCTTTTGCAATTTATTCTTTTTTGTATTTATGTTGATCTAACCTATCCTAATCTAAACAAACCTAAAAAATGTAATTTCTTTATTTAGCTGCCCTAACCGCAGGCAATCACTACGGCACATGAGCCGTTAGGAGAACCTCACATTCTCATGGAGTCTATGCTGGAGGGCAGCAACAGTGACTATGCTGTACTATAGCCAGACCTTATGTTGAATATTCAGCTATAAAGCAACAATTTGCAGATAATTTTCAGTGATTTACAAAGAAACTACCGTTACCCATATTCAGTTGATTCATCATAATGTACATACTACACAGAATGTTGATTTGAAGGAACTTATGCAAACAATCTATCGTGTTACTAGAAGACAAAAATTGACGGGCATGTCGAACCATCATGGATGCGTCACCTTTCACATAATGAGTGAACTATTCAAAATTCAAATTAAGGAGAGGGCCTATTGAAGGAACTTTTTTGGGTTAAAAACACGGTTTTATACGCACGAGTTCCGCTGGTTTTTGTGCTCTTGGACAATGTTGTTGTGGCTTACCAGCTTCAGAACGCAATGGAAGTATGGCCTACTGGTATGCTTAATGTGTGTTCCATGACACGGATTTTAATAAACCATGCAGGGTTGTGCATTCATTGGCTACTGGGCCAAATTTTAAACTTTCACGCGTGATGGATCCGTAGACCTACTGACCGTCAAGGTAGACCAGCGACCGCTTTTCCAAACCAGTTCCTTAATAACTATCTTTGCTTTTGTCATTTGATTTGCATGAGTTCGGAGCTGAGTAATGGTGCCAGGAATTAATTCTGAAGGAATCTTTTAAATGAGTTGTTTCTGACCGAATCTGCTGGTTGGACTGGTTTGGCTAATGTGCAGATTTTGTAAATCTGTCCAGTGTGTACAGAGATTCCATTTAACACAGGATACGTTCCCACCTGGAAAGACAGGGATAGTCAGGGAAGACGAAAATAGTCAAAATGATAAGGGAGAGGCCTGGAAAATGCCACGTTTTGCTGATAACTCAGGGAAACCCACATGTAATGGTAATGCATTTAAAAATGCATTATAAGACATGCATTAGAAAATACATTTTAAAATGCGTTTTAAGCAGTTTGTAATGCATTATGGAATGCATATTGCAGTGTATTTAAATTGTGTTGGAGAATTTGTGTAATGCACACTGTAATGTACCGGTGCATCGGTACATTACAGTGTGCATTGAAGGATGTTTTGTAATGTATTATGTTTACAATTTATATATTCCATGTGTTGTAAAATGTCAAAAACCTGCTATATTTCTTAATTTCAAGGTTTAAAAAATTGCTCTTCTGAAAATAACAAAATGTAAAATATTCAATAAATAAATTAGAGCTAGCAATGAAATAGCTTAAAATTAATGAATACGTCAATTTGATTCAATTCAATACACATACAGGTAACTTTTGTAAGTAGCTAGTTTCAAATACATTGTGAAATACGCACAATTACTACAATGCATTTTTGTTAACATTGCAAAATGTATTTCGTGTTGCGATAAATACGATCAATTTATTTGCAATATATTTTGCAATTGCAAGGATAGTCAGGGATAGTCAGGAACATGATGTGGAAAATTTTAGTACGAACCCTGTAGCAATTTCAAGGAAGAATTCAAAACCTTCGGATGTGCATCACGTTTTCTGAAAAGCAAATTTCGTGCAAGAAGTCATTATTTCACGAAAATTGGCTATTAGATTACTTGATAACTAAGGCGTGTTCTTCCTAAATATCCCTAGCCTGGGGTATTGATTTCCACATGAAAATACTGTATGTGGTAAAATTATAATTCTTGATTTTTACGAGCTTGATGAAGATAACGTTGGTAATTAGCTTTATTCTCATTTATTTTTAGTTGGTTTTTGCTTGCATTTGCTACACATTTGGTTTTCTCAAATCATTGGGTTAAACTGCATCTATTTACGTTATCATCTCCTTTGGATGTGGTCATAAAGCAGATCACCAAAACGGGTTTTTTCCCCCTCACAGCTGTTGTTTAAAAACATTAATATGAAAATAAGCTCAATACAAAGCTTCGTTATATGATTTTTTGTAATATTTTTTGCAGTAAAAGATAAAATTACCATTCCACGATTGTACCATGACAGCAATTTGCTTTATGGCAATCTTCATTAAACGGTCGTGATTCCTTGAATTACAAATAAACATGCAATGGAGCAACACACGAAATGAAACAAGTATGACCTTAGTCTACTTCGTATAGACTACAATACACATTAGTTTTTCTCATGGACGTGCTTTAAAGTAATTTTTAAAAGTCGTCATTTTTTAAAAAAACAGGATATTGTATGTAACACGCGACACTTTCATCCAGGAAGTACATTTTGGTTAGACTCCATGATACTTTGGTGCTCTATTGACTCATTAGTGAACAAATTGGTTGGCGTGCCAAATGACACTTTCGCTAGGCCATGTGACCTCCGAAAAAATGCTACATTGACATAGTTACGAGCTTATTTGACAGACATCCAGTAGCCGAATGTACGCAAAAACATTTGACAATTCTTAACATTCCATTAAGCTTATTAAAATGAAGAAAAATGGTACGACGACGCCATTTTAGAAAAAAAAGAACGACATTGTTGGATGAAATGGGGAACTGCAAATTAGACAAAACCCTTCAAAAATGTCGTCGAGACATGTTTTGCACAACTACAATAAGTGCAATATTTGGGTAGAAAATTTGGCGATAATTTTTGAAACATTTTAAGTGGGCTTGAGCTTAAACAGGGCACGTTTATAGGCAAATGCGGAATAGATTTGTAGAATCAGCATTATTTTGCTGACATTTGACAGGTTTGACCATATTCCAGAAAGCACGTTAGAAAATTCTAGGTGTACTTCGGTAAATTCCCCTGCTCTAGCTTAGATACCATAACATAGTGGGCTTCTCCTAATGGCTCGTAGGCTGGCGTTGATTGCCTGGTGGCTGGTTGCGGCTAGATCACAAATTGCTATATTAGGTTAGGTTAAGTTAAACACTCAAAAAATAAAATAAAAAATTAATAAAAAGGATAAATTCCGAGTTGAATTTGGAACATGGGCAATTCCAGAGTTCATACGAAAATTCTGAGAAATGTGATATTTTCCGAAATAACCAGGCACATTTTGGGAAAGGTATTAATTCATGTGTATGATTTAAAACGAACAACAATATTTAGTGTGGGGACCAAAGCTGTATATCCGTCTGGAATACATGTACATGTATACTGGATACGTTTCTGAGATCACTGTAGGAAATTGTCTCAAACTAGTTGGAGAAATTTTAAAATTATAGGAAACTAGAAAAACAATAATGTCAAAAGAACTAATTGGGGTGATATTATAATTTTTATGATGATTTGAGTGGAAATAAAAACATTTTTAATGACAAAATTAAATATTTTATACCTTTTTGATTATTTTTTACTGAGAAAAGTGTTTTCGTTTTATCTCAGTAATTATGAAATGCAGGCTGCTGAATGCGTGCATAATGAAGCGGCTTTTCACTTTTTGATAAAACATAATGATTGTTTATTTCAAAATTGATAATACACCTGCGAGCATTGTGAAACCCCTTTCATCACGCATTAGCCAGTAAATAAATAATAAGTTGGGGCCATAGGTTTCTTATCTTTTCATCAATTTACGCAATTATAATATAATAAGCCTACATATGAAGATGTAAGCGATAATCAGAACTGTATTAATAATATGGAAACAAACATTTCTGGTATAATGATAAGTTTTGACAATAACAGGTTGTTTCTGGGAATCTGACATTTAACTACTGTGTCCATCGCGCAACACGAGTAAACAAGCTACTGCTAACCGAACAGATAATGTAACAATAATTGACTACAGGTACAGTGTAACTCAAAACTATGAAGTTTTTGATGGGCGAACATGAAAATCCAGTGTAATAGGAAACTTTCCATAATTTGAAATTTGTTCCTGTCGAACAAACATATTTTTAGAGTTTCTCTCATTTTAATTTAATAGGAACGAAATCTTTAATATTTTTAAGGTGGTCCAGGACTCTATACTATCAATAGTAAATTTCTATACTACGGCATCTGCCCCGCTACAGCTGTGATCCAGCGAAGCTATGAAAAAGTGGGCTTCTCCTAACGACTCGTAGACTGGCAGGGATTGCTTGCGGTTAAGGCAGGCAAACATAAATAAAGAAATTGCATTTTTAGGTAAGCTTAGGTTAGGGTTAACACAAAAAACACAAAATAGAAAAAATACACACAAATATAAAAAAGATAAATTCCGCCAATTTGGAGCACAATATTCCCATGGTACATTTAAAATTTTCAGAATTACGTTTTGTGCAGCCAAATAAAAATAAATAATTAAAATTAACTTATCAGTCATTCAGTGTGTATGATTATAGGACCGATTGCTGGAAATATTGCTTACATTTTCATCTGCCATCCATTTTTATTTTTGTTTCAGTTTTGGCCTCTAAGCAGCAGATCCTGTCCTTCCTGGACAGTGTAATAGAAAAACCGTTTCATCCTGGAGAGTTTAATAACAGTTTCATTCCATCATAAACAGTTTAATAGAAATCAGCAGGAAATAAAAAGAAAAAAAAAATTAACAACAAATCTAAACAATATTTCAAACACATGCGCTGTTATAACATACCAAAAATCTTTAACAAGATACCCTATTACTTTCTCTCCATAAAAACAAGAAAACTACTGAGCATGTAGAGCATGCTGAGCTGTACATGTACATGTAGGTAAATTATTGGCAGAATTTAATCGGGTGTCAATTTATTAAATAATTATGTAATTGCATTTTTACTTCCACTGTATAGTAATTTTATATTATTTGGGATCACTGTAATGGCTTTAACAAAAAAGTTTTTAACTTCTAATGAATGTTATGCTCATCAGCACTCACAAGCTCTACGTGAACTTCGTGCTGTTATTGTACATGAATTTCAATTTAAATATTTCAATCGAGCTATCGGTTCATGTAACGGTATATGCCCTGCTCTGGCATTGACAAATGAAAAAGTGGACTTATCCTAACGGCTTGTATGCTGGCAGTGATTGCCTGGATGTTGGGGCAGCGAAATCAGCAGCTACATTTTTAGGTTAGTTTGGGTTAGGTTATTTTAAACACAAACAAGCACAAAAAGTAGAAAATAGGGATCTAGCAATCTTGATTAATTCTAAATTATTTGCTGATGATTCTGCACTGTACGATGAAGTAAGAGTTGAGGATCCATTTCGATTGCAAAGGG